>RJWT010016107.1:0-19492 GCA_004365215.1 Cuniculus paca | reverse complement strand
GGCTGCAACACAGGAGTTGGAAAGAGAAAGAGGGTAAGGTCAGAGGGGTGTGGCATGACCCCAGTTTAGGGCCTTAGAGCAATGTCATGATGCTTGTTCTCACTTGCAGTAAAATGGGGAGCTGTTAGAGAAGTTTGAAGAGTAGAAAATAGAGGCTAGAGAGGGACTACTTAGGAGGTTAGGACTGCCACCCCAATGAGCGCACAGTGCATTGTCATGTTACACTGCCATGACACTGTAACAAATACTGCAAACCAGAGGAGAAAGGCTGTGAGTAGGAAAAATTGGGGGTGGGGAGATCGGGGTTCAGTTTTGAATGGGGATTAAATTTACAACTTTGTGCTTGCCAGTCAGGCGCTTGTGCCACTGAGCTAAATCCTCAGCCCCCAAGGGTTCGGTTTTGAATGAGTGAATAGCATGTATCACAGAACTCAGGAGCCATGAAAGCAAAATGGCACCTGTCTGTCTGATAAGGAGTGTGCCGGTGGAGGTCCTTCTGCCTGGGTGATCAAGTATTTTTCTTGTTACTGAGACGAGATACCTGACACCTAAAGTGAAAGGAGGAAAGGTTTATTTGGCTTACAGTTTGCAGAGATTTCAGCTCATAGTTGGCTGGCAGGGTGGCATGCCAAGGGCATTTCAGAGGAAAAATAGTCCACGGCACGCAGGCAGGTGAGAGCAAGCAAGCGACCTCAGCCGCTTCTTCCTGTCCCTTTTATACTTTGTCTAGGCTGCTGTGATTAGGACAGTAGCAAACCACTCAGTGGACTGATTTATTTATTTATTTATTTTTAATATTTTTGAAAAATTTATTGAAAATAGAAATTCAAAATCTTTACTTCTAGGACTACAAACAGACCCCCTATGGATACGTTCAAAGTGTCTACCTCCCCCACTAAATGCTATAGCTTTCCCCCATTACTGAGCCTTGTCCCAATGGTACTACCTAGAAGCTATGTGGAAGAGTATAGAGCACATGTGTAGGACATTTGCTCAAAGGGAAGTCACAAGTTTTGTGCCCCTTGTCACAATGACCCTAGAGTCCTGTTGGGTGTGTTGTAAATAGAGAAGTCATTCTTCAGGCCACTTGCTCTGAGCACAGACCAGTGGACTGATTTAGTAATCACACACTTTTAATCCCAGCATCACACACTCTAGATCCAGCCACCTCTGAAAAAGCCCCACCCATTTCCTCATGAGTGTTTGGGAGAACAACTACACAAAAGCATAACACTTGGGACTCTTGATCTGTTTTAATCAATCTAGGGAGAGCATCAGGATGATCTGCACTGGAGGTGAATCTCCTGTAAAGAAGGAGGATGTCTGTACCTAGACGTGGCCATAGGTTAGAATATTAGCCTTGGTATCCCTGGTCATCAGGAAGGCCCAGAGGGATGAAGAAAAACACTGATTTTCCTCATCTTTACTTTATGTCATATAATTCTTACTAAACATTTTTGGAGATGGAACTATAGTTAGTCATTATAAAGATTAATTATGTGGATAAAATAAGAACACTTTACAAGATTAAATGAAACATTTATTTTTAAGGTAGTCAATTATTATATTGATCACCTATAATATTTCTGTTTATTTCCATGTCATGAAATCTCCAGGAACAAATGCTTTGTTGAAATATTTTTTTTTAAACCTTGTATTATCTCTAGGAAAAGGATTGAGAATGAAAACTAGATTTCCCATCTGCAAATATTTTGGGAAATACTAATTTAGGAATAAGAATGCCTATTTTAACTGAAAGATTAAAAAATCTGAGATAAAGTTCACCACTGCCTTCAAAATTCGAGCATCCTTACTTTTGAAATTCACTCTGTCAAAGGCTGTCCTAGGAGCCAGCACTTTCAGCCTTCTGCGCGACTGCTCCTGAGAGTCCCGGAACACTGTCTTTCTGTAGACTGGCATCATTGTGGATTAGCCTTTCAGTTTCTTGCTAGCTCTTTTTCCCTTCCACATAAACAACCTGTCTGTCTCTACTTTATTTCTATCAAGCTGGAGAAAATGAGCTGAGGGAGAGGAAGAGAGAAAACTGACAGGATATATTCCTGACCAGCATTTGTTATATACTCTCTAACTGATAAGGAAGCGTGTCAAAGGATGACCAGAATTTGTAATCTCTCAAGACACAAATCCCATCTTGATTTGGACGAAGTTAAAAGAAATTTAACCTTCAGAAATTTATACTTGGCTCTTGCTTCTGAAGGTCAGCCAATCCTATGTGATTAGTTTTCCAACCAAGATCTAAGATTTTCCCCGTTTACTAAGATTATTTCTTGGTAAATAATTGTAGACAGATAAAAATATAAAAATCTTAAATGTATCCTTAAAATTTGGAAAATTCAAATATAGACTTTCTCACCTTTAGCATTATTGACAATTTGGGTCACATTATTTTCTGTTGTGAGAGGCTCTTGTGCGGTGTCCCATAACTGTGACAATAGAATACTTCCAAACGTTGTCGTATCTTCCCTTGGAGGCAAATGTCCCTGTTTAGAATCACTCCTATAATAGAAAAGCAGGTTAATGTTGTCTTTGTAAAAATATATCCTCCTATTGTATTTGAAAAAATTTAGAACAGTGGTTTTGCAAACTTAACCCCCTCTGTCTTTCTGTACTTTACACTGATTGACTTCTGGAAGCTCTTCCTTTGATAAGTATGCAAAAATGAAGGATATGATAAAAATTAGAGTCTCTGTCTTCCAATTAACTGTAATTCACTATGAACTGCTTCTTTCATACTTAGTGTAATCATAATTGATGTTTATCATTAGCTCAAACTATGAATTTCTCAAGTGCCTTTTGAATAGCCAAAATAAAATTAAGTTCCCTTAAATGTGGTTCAAAGTTTAAATGCATTTCTATTCTACCCAAATTCTGTAAAAATTGAGATTATGAACATATAATCAGTCCCCTTTCTTTGATCAGGGATGAATTTATAGGTAATATTCTTAGTCTGACCAAATTGATGACATTAAGATGTGTACTGAATTTACTGTAGAATTTGTATTTATTTTCTGTTTTATTTTCACATAGAATAGAATGCTGTTCAAGCTTCAGGTGTTCCTCTGTTGTTTTCTTTAGGAATTACAGTTTAAGAAAAACTGGACATTTGACTTTGAAACCTTTACAAGAAAGAATTTCTGCTGATAGCATGAACCTAAGCGCCATTCCTCAAAATGGGCCTCAGGGCTTCTTACAGCGGGCTAGAGTGTGTAGACTGTCCTAGTTTCATGACAGAGCTCTCAAGTATTCCTGAGAAACCACATCAACTTGGCTGGTACTTGTCAAATAACGAGTTATCATCATTGTAAAAGCCTGCTACATCCATAATTACACTATTTACTCAGTGAGCAAGGAATGTATGTACTGGGAAGAGCAGAGGAAACTTGCCTTAGTGATCAAGAAATAGGTATCAATATTGTTTATGAGACATGAAAAGTAAATACTGAGGTTAAAAAATTATAGACAGACACTTTGATTTTCTTGTAAATAAATATATTCAAATAGGCTGCTAATATTAAGATGAGTTTTATCTCTGATTGTTAGATCTTTCCTAATGGAACTTGTACAACTAATTTATTCTTCGAGTGTTTCTAAAAAATATATCTAATGTTTAAAAAAAGGGTGGCAAATGGAGGACCGGGAATGGTATTTTAGATAGAATTATAAAAGGGAGAGCCGGCATGTGACTTTTTGGAAGTGTCTTGAGTGAAATAAATGAACGATTCCAGAGACACCGTGCAGATCAGATCTTTCTGCAAGTGCTCAGAGACAAGATTCAGCTGGGCTAATGCTGTGGGACCCACAGGCTGACATGGATGTGGCAAGTAAAGGAATGCATGATGAATGAGGAGATAATGCACTTAGAGATGGACACATTGCTGGAGTAGTCCTTTTTGTGTGTATTGGAATTATCATCCTGGTGTCATCAATTTGCACTCATATAACTTCATTTCTTTGTTTCATTGTGCTATTAAATGCCATGCATATTATTTTTTCATATATCTTGACCTGAATTTCAATAATAGTCTTACAGATTTTTTTAGAAAATCATTTGAGCAATGTGCAGAATAAAATATATGACTAATACATGTTAAAATCTCCTTTATAGCTAGGTTTACTTTTACTATTTGTTGTACATGTGGATTTGAATTATAGTCTGGTATCATTTTCCTTCCTCCTAAAGAAATAGCTGTGATAATTTTTGTAAAGCAGTTATGCTAGTAACAAATTTTCCTCAATCTTTATCCACATATGTATTATTTTTTCTTCACTTCTAAGAGATATGTGGCTAGACTTTTGATTGACAGGTCATGGGGTTCTGTTGGTGGTGGTGGTTTTGGTTTAGTCTTTTTCAGCTTTTCTCATATATAATCTTAGCCACTGCTGTGTAGTCTTCAATAATTAAAATTGGGAGCTAGCAATTATTTGTCCTGGGTTGACCTTGTGGATGATGAACCAGTTAATTTTTATTATATTTTCAAGGGTCTCTCTGATTTTGTCTTTTAACTCTATGTTGTTTCTAATCATTGATGTCTTTGTGTTCATTCACTGGAGTATGTTGAATCGTTTGAATGTGAAAACTTCTTCAAATGATTCAGAAGTGTTTGGGCCCAAAATTCCTTGACTGTTTTTTCCTACATTTTTGTTTCATTCATTTGAATATATATATATATATATATATATATATATATTACATAATTGTGTCTCCTAGATCTCTGAGATTCTGTCCATTGATGTTTACTTTTTATTTTTTGATTCCCCAACTGGAATATTTTCATTTACTATTGATTCCATTGTGGGATTTAATCTGCTGTCTCATTTCTTCATAATTTTTAAATTTCAATTGCTTTATTTTCAACTCAAGAATTTCTGTTTATTTCTTTTTTATAATTGTTATGTCTATCAATATCACACTTTAGTTGTATTCTTAAAGCATAGTTTGTTTTAGTACTTCGAATGCAGTTTTAGATGCTATACTGAAGTATTTGTCTGATAAGAACAACACATTGATAACTTTAATGACAATTTCTGTTGCTTGTATTTTATATTCTATGCTGAGGACCAAACCCAGGGGCTTGCTCATAATGGGCAAGCATTTTATTGCAGAGTTACTAACTCAGTTGGAATACAACAGTGGCTACCATAATGCACCTTGTTATCTTCAAAGTAGCTGTTTATATCATCAGACATAATAAAATCAAACAAAACAAAATAGAATAGTCAATCAAAACAAAACAATGAACATGATACAAGACTTCAAAGCAATATAAAAGGAAATCTGTAATGGCTACCATAATGCTTCTTGTTATCTTCAAAATGACTGCCCATACCCTCAGGTATAATACAATCATATAAACAGAATACAATAAAACCAATCAAAACAAAACAATGAAAGCAGTACAGGACTTCAAAACAAGACTATAGGAATACAATAGAGGCTGCCATGATGCATCATATCTTCAAAGTAGCTGCTTATACCATCACACATAATAAAATCAAGCAAAGCAAAATAGAATAAAATCAATCAAAAGAAAACTCGTAAATCAATAAAGGCTTCAGAACAAGATAATAGGAAATCAATAATGGCTACTATACTCCATTTTGTTATTTTTGAAATAGCTGTTCATGCCGTGAAATATAATAAAATCAAACATAACTAAACAGAATAAAACCAAGCTAAACAGAATCATGAAAACAATACAGGGTTTCAAAACAGAGTAATAGATTAACAATGACCATTGCTTTCACCCTGTAGACATCTCCTCCCCTTTCACCTTCACAACCTCTATTTTGTATTTTGGATCCCACTACTTTCTTTAGTATTTTATACTAGGGAGACAACACAATGTTCACCCATGTGATTCTGAACCCTTTCACACATGAGCATGCTCTCAAGTTGTATCCATTTACCTACAAGAATCTTGAAGTTCTTTCTTTCTTTCTTTCTTTCTTTCTTTCTTTCTTTCTTTCTTTCTTTCTTTCTTTCTTTCTTTCTTTCTATGAGCAGGATATATTGGTTATCTTTCTTTATAGCTGAATAGCTTTCCATTGCATACAAATGCCATGTCTTTCTTTTCCATTCTGCAGCTGATGGGCAAGCTACCCCTACTATTTTTTTCTGGTTCCCTGTCACGTAGAGATTGTTTTCTCTCCTTTGACTTTTAATCTATGAATTCCCTTTTGAGTTAAATGTGTTTGTTGGATAAAGCATATTGATGGATCTTGTCTCCTGATCCACTCTGCCTGTGTTTCTTTTTATTGGTGAATTGAAACCATCTACATTAATGGATCACTGAGTGGGACAGACAGTAGAATGGATGGGAAAAGTAGACAGCCAATGGCAGGAAAATAGCATGGCAGAGATGAGCCAGTGCATGTTGGCAGTAAAAAAGTCTTTTATTTCACTTGCTGATATACTTTGTGACCTCTATTATTTTCAACAACACTAATAGGAATAATATTTTTTCCTCTGTTTTGCTCTAAATAAATCAGTATTTTGTCAAAGGCTCTGAGATGGCTTTTTTTCTTACCTCCTGTCCTAGAAATGCCTATAGTGGGACTTCTGCACCCTGGGACTGGGGGAGAGGTTGTGAGCTGCAGGCTTTCATGGGCTGCCCACCTGCATCATATAGAACTTCTGCAACTCAGAGCTGAGGATACAGAAGGATGGAGCATCTCTTTTGTTTCATGTCTCTGACTCTACTATTCTTACTCTTTTTTTCTGAATTTTGGTAGATTCTCTTGAATGAATGCTTCCAATTGTTTACAAGCTCAATGTTTAATCACTAGAGACTGTGAATGGTTCCTTTGGTCATTTTTATCCAGTTTTAACCCTACTTCTTTTAAAAAAGGATTTGTCATGCCCCAGATACTCATATAACCATTTTACAACTTTTGTATGTATTTTCTGGATTTTTATCTTTGTTAATGCTGGAAAGCAAACCCAAGGCTTTAGCTAGGGATGGTCATGCATGCCTATAATTCCAGCACTCCAGGAGGAGTGAAATTTTGAGCACAGACTGATCAAATTGGTGACAGAGACCCTTTCTCAAAAAAAACAAAAACTAATTAGAAGGTCTAGGGATTAACTCAGTGCCAAAGTCTGGGTTCAACCTTCACAGACAAAACAAAATACGACAAAACATCCAACATATTTATTTCAATACAGATGTATTTAATTTACATAAAAACCAAGTAGCTGAATGAATTTGGTAATGTGTTAAATCTGTTGGAGTATTGTTTTCTTATTATTCTCTGAAGCATAATTCATAGGATAGGATGATGTCTTCGTCCCTTACCTTTATGGATTATCACACTTTTGTTGATCTCATTATTGTCAAAGAAACTGACCATGTAAACATATTAAATTATCATTTAGTTACTTAGTAAAACTGAAAAAAATTACTTTTAGGTTGAAATGTAAATAAATATGAACATGATCATGTTTATAGTATTTTCCTATACTATATTAATTTTCTTCTAAGAAAATTTCTATTATTTTATCATAGAATCCAGGATATCTTTCATTCTTCCATGAAACCAGTTTTGTTTCTCTAGGGTCAAAGAGTACTTTAAAGATATTAAAATAAAATAAATTCACATAAAATGGTGGCTATCAAGAAATTTTACAATAATCGCCTTTCTCTAAAAATTTTATTTTATTGGTACATTTTAGATATACATAATGATAATGTTCATCATAGAAAATTTGTGTCTGTACTTATCTAGCTTCTTTTTTCCCATTGCCCTCTCCTCCCTCCAGCCCTCTTCACCTTCTAGTTTACAAAAACTTTGCTTCCGTTTTTCCTTTTACTTCTTGTTTCTTCTTTCCTCTCTCCCTCTCCTCTCCCCAATAATCTCCTTTCGGCCAGTTCCATTCTTCTTTATTCCTTCATTAATGATCCTCTTCCTCTTCAGTCTCCTCATTTGGGTAGATTACATTACATTACATAGATACCTTAGAATTCTACTTAAACATTATCAGTAACCATAAATATTGTCATTATGACATAACACGTAAGAATTTTTATGGTTGCACTAGTTAACAAATTTTTCAGAATTAGTATATGTACAAAACACTGATTCATAAAAAGTGTTAAAAATTAAAAAATTGTCAGAAAGATAAATAATTTCTGAAATTTAGTTTATGGACAGCAAAACTAAAATGTCTAAAATGTTTGTTTTGACATGCTATCCAGTGTTGAACTCATTGCTTAGAGTATTTTGAGTAAAAATACCAAAGTTAACCTAAAGAAGCAGTTTATTATCCGGCAGACACACATAGGAATATAAGCTTATTTAAATTTTTCTAAATTGTTTCTTTTCAACCAAGGGCATGAACCTATTTTTTATAATCATTATTAATTAATTTCACAGGAAAATCCGTATCTAGGTAAAAAAATGTTTCTTGAGTACACCATGTTGGAAATTTTAAAAAAGGAAACCTTTCCTCTAGTTTTAGACTCTCTTTTCATTGTTATGACAAAATCTGCAACCCCCACAACTTAAAGGAGGAGAAGTTTATTTTGATTCACAGCTCAGAATTTTCAGTACATATTTAGGAGGCTTTAATTCAGATGTGAAATGGCGGAAGAGCTTGGTTGTAGGAAAGCTTCTTCTATCACACTGGTCAGTAAGCAGAAAGAGAAAGCGGGAAACAGAGAAGGCGATAAGCCTTACTGGTCATTCCCCCAGTGATACACCTTTTCCAACTATACAGTATCTCCTACTAGTAAGTCAGCAATGTTACACTTACAATGTAATCATCTTCCAGAAGCTCACCTCTGAGTGCATGAGGTTTTGGGAGGATGCCCCAGATCCAAGTTGTAATCCACGTAGTCCCCAAAAAGCTAATGTGCAGATCTTTATGCAAAGGGCATTTAGCCCACTTCTGAGAAGTGGTTTAGTAATTCCAGAATTATTGAAAAGTACTAGTCCAAAGTATCCTCTGAGACTCAAGGCACATTTTTAGCTCCCAGAATCAAAAGTAAGCTAAACTATTTAATGTACTATAACTTAGTATAAACAAACATATCCCCAAAAGGAAATATAAGACATAGAAAGGAATGGGACCAAAGTAAAAACAAAACACCACAGGGGAAACATTAAAAATTGTAGTTTTATATCCAATATTTAGAGGAGGTTGTAGCAACAAGATGTGATCTCCAAAGGGCTTGGGCTTCCTGCCCCTACAGAATTTCTGGTTGTAGTCCCATGCAGTTGTATGGTGGCTTTCTCACTGCCTGTGGCTTTCTTCAGATAGTATATGGTCCAAGCTTCTATAACTTCCTGGTGTCTCCGCTGTAGTTTTGGCTTCACTTTTACAGTTTCACACAATGCTCTCTTAGGGACACACTGCCTGGTTTCCTAGCCCTTCTACTGAAATCTGAGTGGAAGTTTCCTTGATCCCACAACTCTTACATTTTGCATGCCAGTGTAACAAGCATTCATGGATGATGCCAAGATCTCCTGTCAGCTCAAGCAGGTGTCATGGTAGGTGTCATGTTGTAGAGGCCTCTGAGTGCCCAAATGATCAAACTATGAAACATTTCCCTTTTGGGCCCAGAAAAAGGAGAGCACTCTGGAACTTTCATCTTGAAGCAGTTTTTCACTTATGCACAGTGAATGCCAAGAGTCTTGATGTCTCCTGGGATGTCCTCAAGATATCCTTCCTATTATCCTGGTACAAATACTTGACTTTTATAAAATCTTTTCAGAAACCTCATTTTGCCTTTGCAGGCCATCACTTTATGGAGAAAATTTAAAATATTTTCAAATGGACTTTTTGCTTATATTTCGCAGCATAAGTCTTGCTAAAAGCAGCAAACAGTACCCATGCTATGGCCCAAACATTGCACTATTTTGAAATTATCTCTGCCAGATTAATTAGTCCACTGCCATTAATCTCATGCTCCTGCAAAATCTCAAGACATGAGCAAAATGGACACAAAATGTTGACAATCCATTCTCATCAGATTTTTCACCTGTCTTTTTAATGAAAACATTTCCTACTTCAAGTTTTATATTTATTTATATATTTGGTGAATATATTATATACATATATTTATATGTACATTTATGTGCATGTATATTCTTTTTACCATTTTGAAAGTTAAATATTCAAATTAAAATACACAAGTTTTATTTTTATATAGAAGATTTATTGTCTGCCCTCTAGTAATCCTTTGAAAACCTATGTATTTCTCATAGTATACAAGTCAGTGTATAAGTGTATATATTATGTTGAACTGATTTATTATCATGTTATATTATTCTTGTCACTAATTTGGAGAACATGATAAAGAGAATATTAATTGTCAATAATTCCTTGTCTTAAAGATTATGGTGTCAATGTTGATCTAATTGATTGAATAGCAATTCTTAATTTTTTAAAAGTTCTTTCAATTACTTGAGTGGCATAATGCATCTAACTCAATATTACATTCTGAGTTTAGTAAGTCGCATATGGTTTTTTATTTCTTTAAATGTAAGTAAATTTAATTATTGATTTTATCAAGAATAAAAGAAGGTTGTTAAGTTTATCCTGTAGTTTAAATAACTTATTATCAGTGATTAGGGGAGCTTGAATGAAGACTAATTAAGTAGTAATGTTCCCATTCACTCAATATCATGTAAAGGAAGTGTCTGGAAGAAGTTGCTTTTAATTTTAATAGGTGGGATCATATTGTGTAAATACGTTCATCTTCTCATGTTTTCTTCACCATATGCGAATGCTTGACTGACTTTTATCTCCTCTTCTCCATTGATGCATGACTTGTTCATTGTTTTGGGAAGATTTAGCTGCCAGATAATGAAACTGAAGATTTAGGCAGAAGTTCTTTTTCTGTCACTTGCATTTCTTCTTTATCTTTTATTTGTTGTATTAAAAAATTACAACTGTCTGTAAAAATTCGGGGCTAACATAACGATAAATTTTATACTTCTAGAAATTGTCTTCTAACCCTCCCTTTTACCCTTAAGTATAGATGAGTGAAGGTAGTATTCTGATTCTTAATTCACCTTTTTAAATTGTATTTGTAAAACAAAAAATTCATAAGATTTCACCGTGTGAGCTTAAAGTAAATGGTGAGTTCAAAAGATAGATGGAGCATATCGTTTCTTAACTGTGTTGTTGACTTCACATAAAAATATCTTTGCAGCACAGTTTATATAAACCACCAGCATTGGTTGCATCTATTTTAATACAAGCTCATTAAGGACAAAAAAAAGTTCATCTTCACAATTTCAAAACTAAACTTATAATCTATGGGTGAAAATCACCTGTGTGTTACTCGTTAGGATTTTGTTGGAGCAGTGTGAAGAGTATATTGATAAAAGCAAACTTTTTGATTGAAATCAAGGTCATTTTTAGGTTATTTCCATCCTGCCTCAAAACATAATTAAAAGAAGAATTTATTTTATAATCATGCACATTGTTTTACAATTTTTTCTAGTAGCAAATGTTGCATATTTAATGTTCGAAATGTAAAAAATTATAGCAAGGATGGATAGTATGTGAAATACTGTGACTTAACATTAAGATGTGCAAAGAAAAGGTGGACTAAAGAAGAAAATTAAATCTTTGAACTCATGAAAAGTAGAATGAGAAAACAGGCAATTCAAAGACTTGGCTAGTTTAATAATCTCAAACAAATATTGTAAGTAAGATTAAATCTCCTTGAGCATTCTGGTTTCAACAGCCACTACAGTTCCTCGGTTCTATCATTAATAAAGGCATTTGACTACACTACCTCCAAGATATGCTTGAAAATCATTAACAGGACAAAGTTATTTCTTTCAGGTAGAAGGAACAGTTAAATTTGAATGCAGTTTCCATGGAAAACAAAAATTATACTCATGTGGACAAGGGCGTGAGGGAGCAACAGATTTATAGGGTGATATGATATAGGTTTACATGAAGAAGAGCAAAAGTTTGTATGCCTTTTTTCTCAACTACCACAAAAAAGCAAAATGTTCCATAAACCTACATTGTCAAAGAAAAAGCAAAATCATGAGTGGCATCACTATAGGAAATTCAGTGTCATCAACAAAGCCCTAGGAAAATTACCAGACATGACAAAATCAGATATTTCTTCAACAAATATTATTATAGCAGATGCATAATGATGACAGTCAATCAGTGAGCTCAACTAGTCAACCAGTTATTGCAATACACAGTGTTGCTTGATACACACATATGTACACCCACATGTAAAGGGTACTTAAAAAGCAAGCAAAAACATTTGAGTCAACGAAAATCTCAGTGGAACAGATCCTATACAAATGAGTTCCTAAATTTTAAGGAAGCATAAGTATTAACATTTGATTACTCTTATTTATGCAGCTCCAACCCTAAAATGTATTACAATCTGTCATCAATTATACTTCAATTGCCACCTTAAAGCTAATAGGTGCCTTATTATATTTTTGGATAATAATATTCTACCTGATGAAAACTTTAATGACTGAATAGCAGGTAATATCTTATTCTGGCTTTAGAAGAAGTTGTATTGGGTTATTAAAATATTCATGAAAACTTATTAAGACACTATAAAGAACAGGTAAGATATATCATATTATTATATACTCTGTACTATTTAGTGAAATTTTATTTGAAGGACCAAAATCTTGGATGTTTTAAAATCCCACTGGTTATGATTTTTCTATAAAAATATTATAGTTCTTTTTCTTAGAATACTTTCCATAATGATATGAAACAACCTGTTAATTCACTATTACGACTAGAGGAATTTTACAATTATTTCTGTCAAAGAATAATTTTAAGTAGCAACTGTTTTTCCTAACATTGAAAACACAGTTTGTTTTCAGAATACAAAAGCCTCATCCATGTGGAGAATGAAATGCTTCGGCACAGGTACTAAAACTGTAGATTTTTTCCCCCAATACAGTGATGGCCTAAAAGAACCTAAATTCTTCGTCTAAGATAGAACATATGCACCAAGAAATTATTGCTTCAAAAGATAGGGAGCTTTAAAACTATTTCCCAAGACGTGATTGCGAAGTGCAGCAAGAGACTGTTGTCCTGGAATATGAAAGGGAGATATAAATGATCGTTCTGATTAAAGATCATTTTGAATTCTCTCTTTTAAAATGGAGATGAAGAAAGCACATTTTCTATGGAGCTTTATTTTGACTCAGCCTGCCATGAAGCTGTTTAAATCCAGTCTTCTGCCCACATTATTCTGATTGCCAAAAACATCAAAACAGCAACAAAGAAAAAACTAACCTTGAATTTTCAGCTTGTATATCATCCCTTGTAAACAAGTTACCATGGAGATGATACCCAAGTGAGCTACGGGCTTGACTCTGTAACAGCCATTCTTTGTGGACTGACAGCACAGTGTAACACGGCATCAGTGCTGTTTATGACAAAACTTGCCTACGTCCTGTGTTATTTAAACATTCTCCTGCTGAATGTCATGCGGAAGTTGAAAGTTGCCAAAACCATTGGGGATTTGCTTAAACATCATAATACCAAGAAAGAAAAACCAAGAAATACATGTTTTAATATTATTAATTTGGTAAACATTTTGAAAAGATACGTAGAGTCAAATTGTAAATCTTAATGATAATTTTAAATTATT
This sequence comes from Cuniculus paca, assembly GCA_004365215.1. NCBI lineage: Eukaryota > Metazoa > Chordata > Mammalia > Rodentia > Cuniculidae > Cuniculus > Cuniculus paca. The sequence continues at coordinate 5,870 of RJWT010016107.1, read as the reverse complement.
TTCTTGGTGAAAATTCAAGTAAATTTCTGAGAAGACTAAATTGTTTTGGCAAAAAAAAGTCACATCATTATGGAAATCCATTATTATTTTCCATTATTTTTAACTGATGCAGTTGCATGGAAATTCCCAGCAAAAGTAAACACACAAAAAACCAAACATACTCATGAACAGGTTCAGTGTTACATTATGTTAGACTCTTCGAACATGGTAACTGTCATCATTATGTGTGGTTTTTGACAGAAGACAATTTGTTTAATGCTATACAGTGTTCTTTTGCTTTTGGTTTTATTTGGTACCAGTAATCAAGCTAAAAACCTTGAGCTTGCCAGGCAGGCACTTATGCCACTGAGCTATATAACCAGCCTTACTATGGAATGTTTTGAGTAAACAATTTTTTAACGAAAAATATCAGGAAGATGTATAAATGTTAATGGTTTAGGTACCATTTTGAGAAGTATCATAGAAATATATCCTGTGACCAGAATTAAGTATATATATCATTTCATTTTCTATATTTGCTTTGTATGTAGTGCCTATGTGAAAATCTTCAAAAATTTGGGGATAATACTTTATGAAATGTTAAATTTGCTTAATGTTCAATTTGAAAACCCCAAATATTTGTGTTCATTAAATAGTAATCTTTATGTTTATCTTAAAATATGCAGCTATTGTCTGTCTCTCTTCTTTTATACTATCAAAAGATGATGGCATATCATTTCTACAGAAAATAATTGAAACAAGATTTAACAGTTCAACATTTATTACATTTCAAGATATAATAGATTTAATCATATGTATGTGCAATCATATTAACTTAAATTACAAGATAAAATTTTGAATGAATAAAGTTAAGTTGTAGTATATACAATCACAATTGTCAACAGTTCACCAAAATTTTTAAAGTATAAAATAAAAAAGTATTTAGGCACATATGAATATATATAGAAATAGAGTCAATCTGCATACAAAAAGATTTGAAAGAATATACACCAAACTGGTAAACTAGTATATATTTCTGGTGTGTCAGAGGATATAGAGATGTTGGTAGAATTGAGGATGTATGAACAAGGCTGTGGGACATACTAAATTATCAAAGAGGATATTTGACCTTATTTATATTTTTGATGTTTCAAATTTATTTAGATACTACTTAGGTACCTAATTTTTAAATTAAAACAGATCTGTGAGAGTTATTTGAAGGAAACTTCATTGTTCATTTAAAACAATTCATTTAAAATGATTTGTATATGTGAATTGTCTTATATGGATATATACTATGTTAGTCAGCTTTCACATCACTGAAACAAAATCTGGGATATATACAATTTAAAGGAAAGTTTGATTTTAGTTCATGGTTTAGGGACTTCAGTCAATGGTCAGCTGATTCCAAAGCAGAAATGGCATGGTGGAAGGGGCTACTGGAGGAAAACTGCTCAACACATGGTAGCCAGGAAGCAAAGAGGTAGTAAAAACAACAGCCAGAGATACACCTTTCAAAGATATGCTCCCAGTAACCCAACTCCTCCAACCAGCATATTTAAATAGGAACTCATCACATGAATTAATCGACCAGTGAGTATAGCACCTCACGATCCAATCACTTCTGAAAAGCTCCATGTCTGAACGCATGAGACTTTTGAAGGGATATTTTAGATCTAAACCCTAAAGTATACATATTTTTATAATTATGATTTAGAATGATGTGGTTATCATCTAAATTATGTTTTTTAAAAAAAGATAATTTTAGTACCTTGTGACCCAAAACATGGTCCTTAGCCCTGTATAATCAGCAACATGTGACTACTTACAAGTGCAAAATTCCTGCTCCCAGCTGTAAACATGCTAACACAGTCTGTAAATGGTAACCTGAACAACTATTTTGAAGATAACAATAAGCAATATAGCAACCATTGTTAAATTCCTATTATCTTGTTTTGAATTGCTATATCACTATTGTTTGTTGTTGTTGTCATTATGCTTTTATTGTTGTTTTCTGCTTGTGTGCTTCTTGATTTTTCTGGGTTTTTTTCTCTTTAAAATTAAAAAAAATGAAAATAAAAGAAATACCAAGGAATTCATAGACGTATAGAAGCAGCATTCTAAGGAACTTTCTCTGGTAAAAGATCAGCTGTCTACACAGCCCAAAATGATCATTTCTTCTTCAGCTCTCATCATGCTATTTTGTCATGAGGCAAAGTAAATTACTATATGTTGTTGATTGCCTTACTACATCACAGTCAGGGACTTTCAGAATTACCACGTGTTCCTTTTGGTTGTAGTAGTATTTCCACTTGAAAAGATAGATACTCTTTCATCTCTACTTGCTTATTTTGAAATACAATTGATAAAAACAAACCTGAAGTCAGGGGGTAGAGGCATCAAAACCCTGGATGTATTTCTACCAACCAATGATCAATCAATGCTTATTGAATAAATGTGTTCACCCAAGTATTGTGCAAGTTGCTCAATAATTCATGTGGAATGTGTTTTGTGAGAGTGCGATAGTGTTATCAATGGTTTTCCAAGACTCAAGTTTCAAATAGACATTTGGGCAATATAAAGTGCTTTAAAATCCAAGATCAATCAGAAACCTGGTCCACTTCACATTCTTAAAGGAATCATTAATAATACAGATCAACATTTCTCCATCCCATAGCTATTAAAAATTTGGGCCACATAATTGTCTGTTGTGGAGACCTTTTCAGTGCATCCTAGGGTGTTTAGCATCACACCTGGCCTCTTTTCACTAGAAATCTGTAGCCCTGTACAACCATCTTTGAAACCCAGAAACTTTCTCCAGAATCCCTAAAGACATATCACTTGATATATTTCCATTAAATTGCTGTCACCATACTATAACTTCGAAGAGCTATCTCATTTTATCTATAAAGAACCTGAAACAAGCATCTAAATCATGTTTAAGAAAGAAAACCAATGCCGTCCACATTTCACTCACTAGATGATGTCATAGAATTCATGTCACCTCTACGATACTTCTCTCTTTCCATACTGATTATTTTTTTTATTTTTCCGAATACACTCCTTTGCACTAAATTTTTTCTTTTATTTATTCTCTTCATCCCATTTTCCTCTCCTTTCTGTTTTTTTACTACATATGTCTTCATCTTTTAAAATACTGCCATATTTAATTTAATGAATATATACTCATATTTTGTAGGTCTTATATTTCAATCTTTAATTTCTCATTTTTAGAAAGATCAGTATCTTCCTCCATCAACTAACAGAAGAAAGAGTGACCACCCAATAATGCTGGGAATGACAATAGGAGATGTGGGTGCAACTAAACTCCCCTAGAATATAATGGAATCAGCACATCTGAAAAGTATTAAAAATAATAAGTTTCAAGGCAATTCCAAATGTTGTTTCACACTTTTGAATTAAAGATAATACAGTGAGAAATGGAATATATACTCAAGAAGGCGCCAAATTCTTTTGTTAGGCTTGCCACATTTTCTTTTGCAAAATAGAGTGCATAAAGCAAGCATTTTTATAGGTTATTGGTAGCATTAATGTGAACAGTATAAGCTTTATTGCTTACCATTTGAGATGCAAGGAAGCTCTGCCACAGAAATTGGATGACCATGTGGGCTGACAGCTCCCTTGTGTTATAAAATAATGCAAACAGTATTTCTCACCCCAAACAAAATTGGTTAAAATTACATTTTCCCAAGTCATATGGAAATGCACTAATTTGTAACTTTCTAAAGCCAACACATTTATGCTTCAGAGATACATAATTTAGAAACAAACAGCAGACTGAATTTTGATCAGGTTTTAAAAATGGGTACAATAGCCTTCTCAGACTTCAAATGAGCTTAGAAAACTCTTGATATTCTCTCCCTCATGAAATTGTAAGGGTAACATTCCCTTGAAGTTATTTTAGCAATATGCAATGAGAAAAAGTGAAAAGGTCTTGCATATTTGTATAATACATAAGGCTCCAATGATTAAAACAGCCTTCAAACTTAATAGCAAGCATTTCACTTTAAAGGCAATCATTCTCCAATGTGGAGGAAAGCCACATTATTATACTTTCTGTTTTGGAATTGATGGCTACATTCTATAAGGTAGGTAAAGTAACTCATGACAACAAGCAACTCTGATAGAAACAAAAACTATAAATGGAAATTTTTTTCTTTTCACATTTTTAAGAAGAAGAAAATCTTTTGTATTCTTAACATTGCAAACAAGACCACCGCATAATGTCTAGTCTTATATTACTAGACACAAAATAGCTAGTCCTGCAACTACCAGTAAGATACACATTTAGATTTTTATATCAAAGGGAAAATAGATGGAGAACTTTCTATTTCCTTTCTATCTAAGTTTATAACACAAAAACACATTGACAAGGCAAGGATCAACTGTATTACACTATACGATCATTGATATGAGTCAGATGATCTTCAGGAATAAAGTAACAATGGACAATATTGCTCTGCATATGGGGAATCTATTTTCCTTATACTGTTTATCTTTAATGGCACTTAGTAGAACTCTGATAACAGATTAAACATACTTCATAGTTTTTAATTTTTCACCATTTTTTAAGTTATGGTGATTCTTCTAGCTATTTTGGGGAAATACCTTATTGTTCAAACAAATACATTCATATTCTATTATATGCACCCATGTATTTTGAATTTACCAGACTTCATAAGTCTTGAAGGTCTACTTCCTCCAGATGAAAAATACCAAATTGAGCCAATTCCATAAAATACTTTTTATTTTCATAATTGCTCTTGGGCTTACAGCCTGATATGTGTGGTTTCATTTTATTACTAATGGATAAGGGCATGGAGCGATTGCAGAGACCCCATGTAAATCGCCTAACATGCTTTCTTTAACTTGCTTTTTTCCCAGTTGTCATTATAAATGTGTAAACCTATTGAATGACAGGATTGGGATATTGGTTAACAGTGATTTTGATTCAGTAATTGTGCTGAAAATCTTATTTGCAAATCTTTTTTGAAAATGCCTATTGGAAGTTTTGCAGTGCTGACAGAGGCTGACCAGACTGTTTGGAAAAAAGCACCTTACGCATGATGCACTAGACTTCATCCATTCCCCATTGGCATACACAGCACACCTAAAGTGTCATGCTTATATATTTATATATACTTTTTAGTGACTACCAAAGGAAATACTGAAAATTTATTATCAAATATAAGGATAATAATTCATATGTTTGGCATAGATGTACAAAGCATTTGGAATGTAAACTATTGTATTTATTTTTGCTAATTTAGAAAACGTCCTGATTGAGAATATGTATTTTCATAATTCCATTAATTAGGTTTCTTTTATTTATGAGGTAGAAACCATCTCAAATATGGCCTAAAGGGAAAACAGTGTTTTTGATTCAAGCAAAAATTTAAGAATAATGTTATGTTTTGATTTAGCTATATATACACCTCTGAATGTCATCCAAAATCTATTCCTCTCTCCCAGCCACTGTCTTATTTTTTTTTTTCCATTTTGACTACATTGTCAGACAAGTTTCTTGTATATTCAAGTACAATAGAAATCAATTCAAGGCTTGAATCTGGTAGAATAAAGAACATTTCTTTCCTAAAGTCCTGGTATTGGCTCTATTTGGTTTTAAATAAACTATGACATTCAAAGATGTGGTTCTTGAAGTGTGGGCTTGCTGAAATGGTTCAGGGAGTGCAGCTCTGACATTATCTGAAGACATTTTTTGTTTGCCTTAACTGACAGGAAGGTTGTCACTGGCAACTGGTCGGTAGAGACCCACAGTGATTCTCAACATCCTACCACGTACAGTACAGCCCCACACTTCCATGGCACAGAATTATCCAACTTAACACTATAGGGTAAGGATGAGAAAT
>RJWT010016106.1:0-20048 GCA_004365215.1 Cuniculus paca | reverse complement strand
TGCAGATATTGCATAATTTCTTCTTTAATTTCTTCTGTGACTCATTGGTTATTTAGGAGAGTGCTATTTAGTTTCTTGCGTTTATGGAGTTTTTGTGGTTTCTTTTGTCATCAATTTCCAATTTTATTGAACTATGGTCAGATATCATGCATGGGACAATTTCAGTTCCTTTGCATTTACTTAAACATGCTCTGTGGGCCAGTATATGGTCTATTTTACAGAAGGACGCATGTGCAGCTGAGGAGAATGTGTATTCTGATGTTGTTGTGTGGAACACTCTGTGCACATCTGCTAAGTCCATTTGTTCACAAGTTTGGTTCAGTTCTATTATTTCTGTGTTGATGTTTTTGTCTAGTTGATCTATTTCTTTTTAACAGTGGAATGTTGAGGCCTCCCATTTCAATTCTTTCTTATTTGATTTTTCCTGCCTATTAATATTTGTCTGATATAGTAGGGTGCTCCCATATTTGGTGCATAGATATTTATGATTGTTGTGTGTTCCTGTTGAAGTTTCCCCCTGACAAGTATGTGATGATCTTCTTTATCTCTTTTGATCATTCTTGGTTTGAAGATCATATTATCTGCAAATAGAGTAGCTACCCCTACTTTTTTCTGGGTTCCTGTCGCATGAAGTATTGTTTTCCATCCTTTGAATTTCAGTCTATGAATTTCCTTTTGAGGTAAATGTGCTCCTTGTATACCACATATTGTTGGATTTTGTTTCTTAATCCACTCTGCCAGTCTGTTTCTTTTGCTTGGTGAATTGAGATCATTTGCATTGATGTTATAACTGATATGTATTGACTTATCTTTGTCATGTTATCATCCTGTTGTTGGTTCTCTTCTTTTTCTCTCTATTCAAGTGCTTGTCCTGCTTGGTGGTTTCTTTCTGTTGTTGTTCTTGGGATTGTGGTCATCTTTATATCTTTCTAGAGTATCTTTCAGTATCTTTGTAGTGTTAGTTTGGTAATCATCAATTTCTTTTTTTTTTTAACTTTTTTTTATTTTAAAGAGAATAAAACCAAACCAAACAAAACAGAACAGAGTTAAACACAACAAAGCGTATCAGAACAGAACACTGCAAGCAATACAGGTCTTCAAAACAACCACAGGAAATCAACAATGACTACCTTAGTGTCTCTTGTTTTCTTCGAAATGGTTGTTCATACGTTCATACACAATAAACTCAAACAAAGCAAGATACTATAAAGCCAGATAAAGCAAAAGAGTGAAAGCACCACTGGCCTTCAAATCCGACAATAAGAAATCAACAATGGCTACCTTAATGTCCTTTGTTTTCTTCAAAAAAGCTGTTCATATCTTCTCACATATTGCAGTTAAATAGTAGAAAACAGACTTAAACCAATCAAATCAAAGAATAAAAGCATTATTGCACTTCAGAACCTGAAGATAAGAAATCAGCTATAGCTACCATAATATCTCATTTTCTTCAATGTAGCTGTTCATATCTTGATCGTTAATAAAATCTGCTCTTGTAAACTCTTTAGGAGTAGTTCTAAGCATATGTAAGTGTATACTTGTACGTCTATCCTTTCTGTGCTAGAGGCAATAGCAGAACAAAGCACAAGAAAAACAAAAAACAATAAAGACAGATAAATAACAATAATAAAGAGCCCAAAACAATAACAATATAGGCTTTCTAAACTAGGTGATGGGAAGATACCAAAGGTTGTTATTTATTTATTTTTTTATTTTTTTTGTGGCACCGGGGATTGAACTCACGACCTTGCGCTTGCCGGGCAGGCACTTAGACCGCTGAGCTAGATCCCCAGCCCTGTTTTTGAGACAGGGTCTCACTATGCCATTCAGGCTGGCCTTGAGCTCACTTTGTAGCCCAGGCTGGTCTCGAACTCACAACAATCTGCCTGTCTCAGCCTCCCGAGTGCTGGGATTACAGGCGTGAGCCACCATGCCCGACTAAGGTTGTTATTTTGTATAGCTGTCTTCAAGAGTTGCTCAGATTACCAGGTATAGGCATACAGAATTGGTCCAGTCCTATGAATCTTAACTGTTTTGTTCTAAGAACTAATAAAATTAATAGTACCATCATTTTATCAATCTTAAGTGTATATATACATATATATATACACAAATTTATATCTTTTCTTTTCCCTTCCTTCTTTTCTCCTTTTCCCTGAGTAGTTTTTCCTTTTAGCAGTTTCTTACCCTTTCCCCCATATTTATTGGGGATTTTGTATCTTATTGAGTCTCTCAGTTTCTTACATTAGGGAGATGATGTAGTGTTTACACATGTGAGTTTGATTTATTTTACTTATGAGTATGGTCTCAAGTCACATCCATTTACTTATAAAAGCCTCAATGTGATCCTTCTTTATAGCTGAGTACTACTCCATTGCATAAAAGTACCACATCTTTTTTATCCATTCCTCAACTGATGGGCATTTGGGTTGTTTCCAAGATTTGGCTATTACAAATTGTGCTGCTATAAACATGGGTGCACATATATCACTGTGGTAAGATGATTTCACTTCTCCTGGGAGTATGCCCAGAAGCAGAATAGCTGGGTCAAATGGGACTTCCAATCCTAGCTTTTTGAGGAATGTCCAGACTGATTTCCACAGTGGCTGCACCAGTCTACACTCCCACCAACAGTGAAGAAGGGTTCCTTTTCCCCACAGCCTCTCCAGCATTTGTTATTGGTGGTTTTCTCAATCCTACTATTCTTTCTGGTGTTAGATGGAATCTCAAGGTTCTTTTAATTTGTATTTCTCTAATGACCAATGATGCTGAACATTTTTTCAAGTATTTATTTGCCATTTATATTTCTTCAGCTGAGAAGTGTGTTTTCATCTCAGATGCCCATTTTTGGATTGGGTCTTTAAATTTTGAGGGCCTGATTTTTTAAAATTCTTTATATCTCCTACATAGAAGACTTTTGTCTGAAGTACAGGTGACTAAGATTTTTTTTCCCAATTCGTGGGTTTTCTTTTCACTCTGTTGGAGATTTCTTTTGACATGCAAACACTTTTTAATAAGCTGAGTTCTCAGTTGTTGATTCTGGGAAGTATTTCCTGTGCAGTCTGATTTTTGTTCATGAATTCTCCACCTACCCTATGTCTTGAAGATTTCTACCTACTTTGTTTTCCAGCAGATTTAGTGTCTCCGTTTTAATATTTAGATCTTTGATCAATTTTGCTTTAGTTTAATGCACGGTGATAGGCTTGGATCTAGTTTTAGTTTTTGGCATATAGAAAGCCAGTTTTTCCAGCACCACTTGTTAAAGAGGCTGTCTTTCTTCCAGTGAACATGTTTGGCCCCTTTGTCAAAGATAAGGTAGCTGAGTGTGTTTGTAGTTGGGGTTGTATCTTCAGATCTATTCCATTGATCCTCAGGTCTGTTTTGATTCCAGTACCATGCTGATTTTATTACAGTAGCTTTAAGAAGATTTTACACCATGACCAAGTGGGATTTATCCCAAGAATACAAGGATGGTTCAACATACACAAATCAATAAATGTAATACACCATATCAATAGAGTGAAAGATAAGAATCTCATGATCATTTCAATAGATGCAGAAAAAGTTTTTGATAAAGTCCAACACTCATTCATGATAAGAACCCTTCAGAAAATTGGAATAGATGGCCTTTACCTCAATCTGATAAAAGCCATCTATGACAAACCCACAGCCAGTATCACATTAAATGGTCAAAAACTGAAAGCTTTCACTCTAAAACAGGGAACATGACAAGGATGTTCATTATCACTGCTCCTATTCAATATAGTGCTGGAAACATTAGCCAGAGCAATTAGACAAGAGACAGAAATAAAAGGAATAAGGATAGGCAAGGAAGAAGTCAAATTATCACTATTTGCAGTGATCATCAGTTTCTTCAGCTGTTCTTTGTCATGGAAGTATCTTATTTCTCCATTGATTTTGAAAGACAGTTCTGCAGGGTACATCAATCTGGGTTGGAAGTTGTTTTCTTTCAGGACTTGAAATACTTCGCTCCAAGCTCTTCTTGACTTGATGGTTTGTGTTGAGAAGTCTGTCATGATGCTGATGGACTTCTCTTGATAGGTGATCTGTTTCTTTTCTCTGACTGCTTTTAGCATTTCATTCTTGTGCTGAATTTCTGGGATCTTAATTATTATATATCTGGGTGAAGAATTATTTTGGTGATGGTTAATTGGAATTCTATATGCTTCACTCATCTTTATGTCAGATTCTTTTCTCATGGTCGGAAAATTTTCTGCTATTACTTCTGCAAATAGCTGTTTTATGTCATTTGTGTCGACCTCTGCTTTTTTGTTGACACCTGTCAGTCTTATATTGTTTTTCTTTGCAACATTTTGCAGCTGTCCAGTTGTTGTTTCCTGGTACCTTGTTAAGAGATCTTTCCTTTTGTTATGATCAGCTTCCATCCTGCTCTCAAGGTCTGAGAGTCCATCTTCAGCTTCATTCAAGCAGTTTTACCAGCTTTCAATGAAATTTTTAATGTCCTGAATATCTCTTTAAATCAGTCATGCATTCTAATTCCTTTCTATATTGTTCATTCAAGGTTTCCATCATTTCCTTATGCTCCTCTATTTTTTAATCTATGTCTTCTTTAGATATGCACAACATTTCTTTCATAATGTTTGTCAATTTTTTCTTTACTTGAGAGATTATTCCTGATCTAATTTTCTGTATAGCCTCATGGAGTTTTTTTGTTTGTTTGCTTTTTGTTTTTTACTTCAATTGCTGTTATTTCAGAAATTTTAGTTGTACAGTTTCCAGAATCTTCCATGTCAGTGTCTCCTTGGCTTGTTCTCAGTGGGCTGCAGGTCTGAGCTGCATTTTGCTCTTTCATTTTGTTGTTTTCCTAGGTTCCTCCAGATGAGCTGACCAAGTCCAAGGCACTTCCCACGCTGACTGTCTTGCGGCATAAAGGGGTGGGCCGTGCACCTGGGTTCCTCTGAGCTGAGGTTGCTGGGGTGACAGAATAATGATAGATGAGATTTCTGCCCTTCTTTGGCTCATCAGGGCTCCTCCTCAATGGCAGAGGTTCTCTGGGTGCATCTCTTCTGGTCTGTACTTCTCCCTAGGGTGTTCCATGGATGATGCCCAGGCACTGAGCTGGGCTGGGCAGGGCTCAGCTCCTCCAAGTCCTGCGAGGATCACCGGAGCACTCCCCCAGTGGATGGCACCAGGTCACTGTGCTGGGTTCAGCGGAGCTTTCTCTGATCCTCCAGGACCCACACAGCTAGCTGGGGCACACCCCTGAGGTATGGCGCTGGGTCCTTGCACTGGGCTGGGAGGAGTCAGAACTTCTGGGACCCACACAACTGGCCAGGATGCACCCCCAAAGAATGACACTGGGGCCTTGAGTTAGGCTGGGTGGAACTTGGTACCTCCAGGTCCCATGCTGCTTGCCATGGTGCTCACCTGATGGATTGTGCTGGGACACTGGGTTGGGCAGGGCTCAGATCTTCCAATACCCACATGGCTAGCTGGGATGCACCCCCAAAGTATGGCCCTAGGATCTTGTTCTGGGCTGGGCGAAGCTCAGAACCTCAGGCAACCACTTGGCTAGCTGGGGCACTCTCCTGATGGACATCTCCAGGACTCTGGGTTGGGCTGGGCAGGGCTCAGTACCTCTGGTACTGGTGTGACTGACCAGGTACTCCCCTGATGGATTGCGCTGGGATGCTGGGCTGGATAGAGCTTGCATTCTTTGGAACCCGCGTGGCGAGCCGGGGTGCACCCCTAAAGTATGGTACTAGCACCTTGTGCTGGGTTGGGCAGGACTTGGCTCCTCCAGGTCCCATGCAGCTGGCCAGGGCACACTCCTGAAGTATAGTACCTGGCCCTTGTGCTGGGCTGGGTGGAGCTGGAACCTCAGGGACCCTCGTGACTGGCTGGGGTGCACCCCAGAAGTATGACCTCCATATCCACTTTCAACAGCAAATCAGATGAACAGTAGAAGGTCAGTAAAGAAATGTGAGACTTGCACAATGCTGCTTACCCATTAGGCTTGGTGGCATTCCATCCTCTTCACTCGACAAGAGCAGAGTGCACATTCCTCCCAAGAGCATGTAGAATGTTCTCCAGGAGAGACCATCTGCTTACCCAGAATGGAATCATCAGTACGTTTAAAATTGAGACCACACCAAGCATGCTTGATGATCGCAGTAGTATGTAATTCGAAATTAGTAGCAGAAAGGAAACTAGGAATTGATCATCATGTGGAAATAAAGAACAAGGAAAAACAAGATTGATTTAATGCTTAACATCTAAAACATAAATTAATGTGATATACTGTATCAATAAACTAACGGACATAAAGCACATGTTATCATTAGACTCAGAAAAATCATAGAATTATAAAATAGAAAGGAGCTTCTTCAATATGATAAAGAGTATCTACAAAAAGAAAATCTGTATTAGCAGCATAGTTGATGGTGAAAGAGTGAATATTTTCTGTAGTCTCAGGGAAAAGAATTTCCATGCTTCACATTTCTTTTCCCATTGTACTGGGGGTTCTATTCATGCAGTCAGCCTGAAAAAAGAAAAGGAGCCCAGACAGAGACGGAAGAAAGAATTATCTTTTTTTGCAGATGACAGGATATTAGTATATAGAAAATCCTAAGGCATGTAACAAAAATTTATTAGGCCTAATAAATTGGTTCAAGAATGCTGCAGGATATAAGAAGATCAATATACAAAATCAATTGCATTTTATATAGCAGCAATTAAAATATCAAAAATTAAACTAAGAAAACAATTTCGTTTACAGTAACATCAAAGAAAATAAAATGCTTCAGACTAGATTTATGAAATGAAAAGAAAAACTTGCACTCTGACAACTTCAGAATATTGTTGAAAAAATCAAAGAGGATTTAAATAAATAGAAAGACATGCTTGTTTATGGATTGAAAGACTAATATTTTTATGATGGCAGTACTCCCTGTATTAGTTCGGTTTTGTTACTATAATGCAACGCCTGAGGCTAAGTACTTAAAAAGAGGTTTATTTAGGACCCAGTTTTGGAGGTCAAGCATCCAATCAGCAGGGCACCAGCTGTGGGAGAGTCCGCTGGGTATATCTCCACATGGCAGATGGCACCACAGTGGGCACAGCACGTAAGAGAAGAAGAGATCACATTGCAAGGCAGGAGCCCGAGGGTGACTCAGGAGTGAAGCACAGGCTTTGGTAACAACTCGCTGTGATGAGAAGCAGCTGAGGATCCCAGGAAACTGATGGAATCTGAAGGCAGCACCCCCATCTAGACCTAAAGATCTTCCATCCAGCCCCATGTTACAGTTTAGATCTCAAATGCCCACCCAAATTTCTCATGTGTTTGGAGAGTATTGGATCATGAAGGTGTTATACTCATCAGTATGAGTATAATCCATGAATGAGTTCATGGCTAACTGGGCTGCTGCAGGTGGGGTCTAGTTGGAGGTGTGGCCTTGGAAGGGTGTGTTTTTGTCCTTGGCTCCTCCCTTCTTTTTTTGCTTCCTGGCTGCTATGGGTCCGCAGCTTTCCTCCACATTGACCACCTATCATGTCATTTCTTTCTTGGAGCTAGCCCACTGTAAACTGTGAGCTAATGTAAATATTTCCTCCTCCAAATTGTGGGTGTCAGGTATTTTGCCCCAATGGTGGGACAGTGCCTGAGACACCCCACCTCTGAAAGGCCCATTATGTCTTTACACTACACTGGAAAACAAGCTCCTAACAATGAACTCTTGAGAGTCACACTCAAGCCATACCCTTACCAGAGATTCAGTGGTAAAAAAATTCAGATTTTTTTCAAAACCCCAGCTGACCTCCTTGCAGAAATTGACAAGTTGACCCCAAAGTTCACATGGAAATTCAAGGGAACCCAAAGAGCCAAAATATCTTGAAAAATTAGAACAGAGGTGGAGGACTCACACTCTCAAACCTCAAAACTTACAGCAAAGTTATGGTAATGAAGATGGGATAGTGCCAAAATGACAACAGACATGTAGATCAAGAGGGTAGAACAGAGACTCCAAAAATAGGTTTTTCCATTTCAATCAGCTGAATTGCAACAAGGCACCTAGACAAATCAAAGGAGGGAAGAGTAGTCTTTCCAAAATATCATACAGGAGCAACTGGACATCTGCAGGCAGAAGAATGAAGTTGCACCCACACAACTGTATGCCATATATAAAAGTCAGCTCAAAGTAGATCAAAGCCCTAAATGTAAGAGCTAAAACTAAAACTGTTAGGAGGAAAGAGGTGCAAGTCTTCCACACCACGAATCAGGCCGTAGGTTTTTTGATATGTCACAAGAGGCACAGCGGCAAAAGAGAGAGAGAAAGGAAAAAAAAAACAGATTGAAGCAATTTCATCAACATTAAAAGTCCTTCAAAGAACACCATCAAATAAGTGGGAAAAATCTGTAGAATCTGAGAAATTTTTACAAATCAGGAGTCTGATAAGGAATGAAAATGTTAACTTTGTACCTGAGCCCTGTAACCCTGAGCAACAGTGATAGCTGGGAAATGTACCCATTTCGTGTCCCATCAATGGCTTACTGAAAAGCACTACCCTTCCTCCTACTATTTGGCTAAGATCCCCAAGGTCACTCCCCACACACCTACACCACGGTCAAATACAATTTCCTCATTCTTTGCTCATAAATGATTAGCGGAGCTGTGGATCCATGTTGACCCATCTGGGCACAAACCTCATGAACTCGCCTGGACTAAACTTTATTAGGCTTCTTTCCTTCACAGAAACCTCAAGTCTTGGCTCCACTGACTTTCAGTGAGCCACAGGACACAGAAACGCCCCCAGGAATTTCCTGACAGCAAAGAAGAGCATTTCAAACTCAACCTTCCAGTCTACTACCTGCTCAGCCCACTGATAACTCTTGGGGTCTTCTACCCTGGCTTGATCCTCTTCATCAACGAAAATACTGTTCTGAGAGAGATCCATTAGCATTTTACCATCAGAGCATTTTTCCTACTCCAATATCCCTTCTTTCTTGTACCTTCCCACATTGCAAAATTAATAAAGTCATTCCTTACCAAGGTCCCAAGTCCACTTTTTCTTTGACAGATTGTTATGTCTGGAATATACAAAGAACAGATAACTCAATAGTAGAAAGACAACCTAGTCACAAAGAAAGACACAAAGAGTCCAAAATGAATTCCTCTGAAGAAAATATACACATGATGTCTTAGTTGCTTTTCTCCTTGCTGGAACAAAACGTCTACACCCACAAGTTAGAGAAAGAAAGGTTTATTTCAGCTCAGAGTTTGTAGAGGTCTCAGCACACAGTGAGCAGAGGAGAAACAGTCCATGGCAGGGCAGGCAGAAGGTACCAAGTGGCAAGTAGCAGAGAACGCGCCTTTCTATTTTATCCCACCCAGGCTTCATGCCTTTGGTGACCACCCATGCCCAGGGTGCAGATTCCATGTTCAGTAAACCTATTCAGCCACACCCAGAACTATGCTAAAGCCAATCAGTGGACTAGTTAATACCACACACTCTTAATCTCAGTATCACATGTTCTACACTCAGCCAGCTCCAAAAAGCCACACCTCCAAGTACATGAGGCTTTGGGGGAACAACTACACACAAGCTATGGCACACAGGTAACAAACACATGGAAGGATGCTTGACATGACTGCATGTTAGGGATGCACAAATCGAAGCCCGTGAGACCCTATTAAACACACCCTAGGTTGGCTAGAATAAAAAAGTCAGATAATAACAAGTGCTGGTGAATACGTAAGGAAATCCAGACCCTCGCACACAGCTGGTGGGATATGAAATTGTACAGACTCTTCAGAAAATAATCTGGTATTATTTTCTCAACAAGTTAAATTATAGTTACCATGTGATTCAGAATTCCACTTATATGTATATATACAAAAGAAATAGAAATATAGGTCCATTAAAATTGAATCTGTCAAAGAAAAAGAGGCATAGTGGATCAGGTGACAGGATCCATCAATATGCTCTATGCAGGAAACACATTTAGCTAGAAAGAAAATTCATAGTCTGAAAGTCAAAGGAAAGAGAACAATGCCCTATGTGACAGGGAGCCAGCAAAAAAAATAAGGATAGCCTGCCCATTAATTGCAGAATGGATAAGAAAGACATGGGATTTCATGGGGTGGAAATCTACTCAGCTATAAAGGAAGATAACCTCAAGGCTCTTGTAGGTAGATAGAGGCAACTGGTAATAGGGCTCATGGAAGTAATGAATCAGAGTCACAAGGGTGAATTTTGTGTTGTCTCCATAGCATAACAAACTAAAGGTGTTAGTGGGATCCAAAATGCACAATACATATTGGGAAAGTCAAAGGGGAGGAATTATCTAAAAAGGGAGGAATTATCTAAAAAGGGAAAGAAATGACCACTATTAATCTATTATCGTGATTTGAAATTTAGATTGTATTCATTGTTCTGATTAGTTTCATTTCATTCTGATTTGTTTGATTTTATTATACTTGATAGCATGGACAGCTATTTTAAAGATAACAAAATATATAATTGCAGCCATTGAAGATGTCCAATTAGCTTGTTTAGAAACCCTGTATGGCTTTCATTGTTTGTTTTGATTTTACGCTATTCTGTATGGTTTGATTGTAATATGTTTGAAGGTGTAGGCAACTAATTTGAAGATAACAACTATTATGGTAGCCAATGCTGTTTTGCTAATATCTTGAAATTCTATATTGCTTATGTTGTTTTGCTTTGTCTGTTTTGTTTTGTTATGTTTTGTTTTGTTTCTACTGTTTTAGTTTGTTGTATTTTGTTTGATTTTACTTATCTCTGATGGCATGGGCAGGTATATTGCAGATAACAAAAGGCATTATGGTAGCTTACCGATTGCTTTTTATCCTATTTAAAAGTCAGGTACCATGTTCATTGCCTTGTTTTGATTGATTTTACTCTGTTTTGTTTTGTTTGATTGTATTCTTTTCAAAATTTAAAAAAAAAGAATAAAAAATAAATAAATAAAAATTGAATCTGTCTGCTGGAACACACTAGAGCACAAGTGATCATGGTAGCATTATTGATAACAGCTAGAAAGTGGAAACAATCCAAATGTTCATCAACAAATGAATGAATTAATTATGGTACTTTCATCAGATGGAATATTACCCAGCAGTAAAAACTGAGACCTGATATGGGCAACGATAGAGATCCATCTTGAAAGCATTATGTTATGGTGAGTGAAGGGAGCCAGCTGCCCGGGATCCCATCGCCTGTGAGACCATTCATATGAACTGGCCAGGAAAGACAAATCTACAGGGCAGAAAGGTCAATGGTTGCCTCAGGCTGGGGCTGGGGAGGGAAGAGGAGGAGGTGATGAGCCAGGTGAGGGCAGCTGTGAATGTTCTGGGACTCCCTTCTCTGTTGATGAAAATGCTCTAAAAGTGATTATGGTGATGAGCGGTTGCACAACTCTGAGAATGCACTAAAAACCATTGAATTGTACACTTTAAATGGGTGCATTTTATGGCATGTGAATTATATCTCTATAAAGTTGTTATAAAAATAATAAAGCAAGAGAAAAAAAAGAGCCAAATGGTAGGAAATTATGCGCCATGCAGACAATAATCAAAGTAGAGCTGGAGTGGCTCTATTAGTGTGAGGCATTGTGGAGTTCCAAGGAAAACATAACACTGGGAAAAGTACAGTCATAACATAATAATAACAGGGGTGATTTGCTAAGAAAAAAAAGAACAGCCTTCGATGTGTGTGTGGCTGACAACAGAACTCAAAACCAAGGAGCAAAAACTAACAGAATTAAGAGAAGATGTGCCTGCCATCCCCTTCCTCGACCCCCTGGGAGCATGTGTGTGCAGCGAGGGGGTCCCGTCCTGCTCCAACCACAGGGAGAGCGCTCGTGTGTCACCACCACACTGGTGTTGCAGGAAGTCACACTTACCCCCCCCCCCGTCTTCCCAGTCTGCTGAGAGCTTTAGAGGAGGATGCTGAATTTGTCAAACACCTTTTCTGCATCCACTGAAATGAAGCTACGCATTCTTCCCTATTTCTGTGTAGTTAAGTTTCAGTGATTGAACTTTTAACTGCTGCATTCATGGAATAAAAGCCATGGGTGTAATGCACCGTTGTTTTTTGTGCATTTCCAAAGCCCGTCTGGTAGTACTTAGCTTAAGGTTTTTCCCTCTAAATTTGTGGGGGCTAACTGTATTTTGCTTTCCTGTAACATTCTTCCCAAGTTTGGTCTCCAAAACCACGCTGGCCTCATAACAGAATAAGGAAGTGTCCTCTCTTTTTCTATTGTTGGGAGGACTTTGCTTAGGATTAGCTTTATTTTTATCCTTATACTTTTGGAAGAATTCATGCGCAGTGTCGACTACAGATGGACTGTTCTTTGTGAGATATATTAAAGTGTGAATTCACTTCTTTTAGCTGACATGATAACAGAGTAGGGAAGCCTGGTACTTCTACTAGAGAGGGTTCAGTCAAGTTGAAATTGGTGGAGAGAAACTGATTCAAAGCCTGTCTCATACCGTGCTTTAAAATTGATTCCAGATGCATAAAAGACCAAAATGTCTCAGACAAAATGAAGCTTTTAGAAGAAAACATAAGATAATATGTTTATGAACTTAAAACAATTAAATATTTCTTAAAGAGGAGACAAAAGGCCTAGCAAGAAGCCAAGCACTGGCTGGGCATAGTGGTGCGTGCCTATAATTCCAGTGTTCGGAAGGCTGAGACAGGAGGATTGAGGTGAGTTCAAGGCCAACCTGAATGATATAGTGAGACACTTTTTCAAAAAATAAAACAAAAAGAAGCCAGGTACCATAGCACATGTCTGTAATCCGGGGGCTCAGGAGGCTGAGTTAGGAGGACCACAAGTTCTAGGCAGCCACCCTGGGCAACTTAGCAAGACCCTGTCTCAAAATAAAAAAGTTAAAAGGGGCCAGGGATGTAGGTCAGCACTCCCTGAGCTCAATACCCAGTATTGCACACATCCACAGAAAGGAGACAAAGTCCTTTAGATATATTAGAAAATACTGTAGGACATTAGGCTTAAAAATATCTGTTTGCTGAAAAATACCAGTTTTACAAAGCAGACTACTGAGTGGGAGAAGATACTTACAATGCACATATCTTTCGGAGTACTCATGTCCAAAGTATGTTACTAAATTTTACAAATCAATTTTAGAAAACCAGATAACTACAGAGAGGGGGCCAGCAGCCCCAGCAGGCCCATGCAGAAGAGACTACATAGACGGCTGATGAACAGGCACAGAGGCCTGACAGCATTGTTCTCAGGAAAAATCGAATTCAGACCGAGTTATGAAAAGATACCCACTAGCGTGGCTGAAATGAAAAAGACGACAACCGCCAAGGGGCAATGAGGACCCAGCACGAGGAGATCCCACACGCCAGGCTGATCCGACCAGTCTGTAGAAAACCGCATGTTACAATAATCTTTCGTTTCACCCACTCGCTCCCCAAAAGGCAAATTTGAACAAGTACTTGGCAGAAGCATTGTAAATATCTCCAAAACCTGCGCAAGCCCTCCAGCCTTCGTGTTTGCAGACTCCTTCTTTGCAAACTTGTTTACTCACTTAAGATGCATCCGTTCCTCTGAAATCAACACTGCAGGTGCTGTGGCTGTTGTCGAGGCATCATGGATCCTGAGCTGCCAGGTGTCCGGGTCCCTGGGGGGGGGGGGGCAGCGGCGGTATCCACCCCCGCTTCACGGCTCTCTGCAGGCAGCATCTTTGGTCACCCCAGGATCAGTGTTCCCACTTTTCAGAGCTCTTGTCTGCCGGTCGTGCTGTTGAGGCTGCCCCTGAGCACATTCCAGAAGGGCTGGTCCGAGGAGGGATCCAAGACACCTGGGTGGAGCTTTTCTTTCGGGGAAAGCACGAGTCAGAGGAGCTGCCCTGGGCACGAGTTGAGGTGCTGGTACTGGTGAGGTCAGTGTGAATGACTCAGCAATACACACGAAACCAGTGTTCTGAAACAGAAGCACACAGAACAGGGGTGAGCACTGATTTGGTGATGAAAATGTTTCGCCAAGGCTCCTGAAAACTCAATTCTAAGCTTCACCTAGGAGGACACTTTTGAGGTTGGCTAATTCAGTGTTGTGGCAGCCCCATGGGATCTCACTGCTGTAAATAACGAGACCTATTACAGGCTTATTATGTACACATCTCCCAACAGTTCCATTCTTAGTCATAAACCCCCTCCCCAAAGTACACGCCTCCCCCAAAAGACATAAGTAGAATGTTCACAGTGCCGTTATTTCCAATAACCTGATGAGGAAAATCTCCCCAGAGCCAGCCCATCAGCAGTAAAATAACTTTGGCATATTGTCAGTAAGAATGAATAAACTCCGACAGCACACATTAGATGGGTCCGTCTTGCAGGTAATGTGTTCAGTAAAAACAGCCAGGCTAACGGGACTGCATCTTGTATGACTCCATATACCAGAAAGTCAAAAACAGGGCAATAATTGAGCTAGGGTGATGCCAAGGGGACAGCGTGGTGACCGTTAGGGGTGTTAGTGATTAAAGGAGAATGATAGGTGCACCGGTGTTGGTTCTGGTTGTGATTGAGAGCAGGTTACATGAAGAGTTCAACTGTTAAAATTATCAAATGAGTCAATCAACAATTGCAATGGATATTTTGCTCCCTCAAGACCAAAAAGCTGGGTCTCTTGACTGCTTTCCCTGTTCTGTGCCCTGGGTTTCCATCGTCGAGGCTGCTCCAGCCCGTGAATGTTGGGGTGCCATCTTTCTCCTCCAGGAAAGGGCTTGCTCTGCGTATGGGGAGAACAAAATATTTTTTCTTCTCCCAGCTTTGAGTCATTGGCTGGACCCTGTCACAAAGACAGAGAAGCAAGAGGAAAACAAACAGTTCATCGACCTGTCCATTTCCCAGGTACACGAGAGACGCCTAGGGAATAAGGTGCTCCAAAGAAGCGACTTAGAACTCTGGTGTATACAGCATCTTCCCAGAGAAGAAGAAACTGAGACACAAAGGAAAGGATTTGGGTGTGGCCAGGCAATCAGCGGTAGAGCGAGGCTGGGGAGGGAAACCTGTCCTAAGATTCCTCTGATGACAGTGAAGACTGTCTGCAGTGACCCACCGATGTCCTCTGTGGTAGAGACGGAAGGGTACTACCTCGGAACTGTGCGCCCTGCTTTTAGGCACATCAGGGCAGGGCAGAGAGCTCTGCTTGCATCTGCTGCCTCTCTTTCCTTCAACTCAAAATAATCCTATCCCAAGCGGGTACCTTCTGGGCTCCCGCACCAGGTGAGCCAACACAGGGATCTAGCTGCTCAGAACAGCTGGTCCTAGCTGAGGTGGTGTTTGAAAACGGCTCACTCTACACCAAGATGCTAATTGCAGCCAAGCACATCTTCCAGCAGAGGTGGATTTACTGCCTGGAAGCATGGGCTGGCAGAGCAGAGCAGGTGACATCTTTAATCTTTCATAAGACCCAATAGCTCTCTGTGTGTAATTTCTCATCGCTACTTCTTGGGAAATGTTGTGAGAAGATGCAGTCAGCAGTCTTGTGATGGACACTTCTTTAGTGCATGATGAATAGCACACCAGCAGGTACCTGTGGATTCTTGGTGGGTTGAATATGGATTGGGGGAGGGGTCTGACAAGTGGAAATAACTGGGTCCACATGATAACCAGGGACTGAAAAATTCGTAAGACGGTCTCTAGTCTTCCTGATCAGTCGAGAAACACCAGGGCTGCCCCAGCACGTGAAGGCAAGTGCTTTTAGTATGTTGGCATAGAATTCTTTCCACAGTTAGTGTCAGGACCTATTTATGAATGCAGGCTCTTCTAGGATAGGAACTTTTTCTCATTTTCTAACTAGTGCATGTCCAGGGCCTTGAACAGAATCTGACACATAGCAGAAGTCCCATCCACTGCTCATTAGCTCTGCCCGAAGAGGGAAAAGAGCAGGACTAGCACTCTAACCTGAGCAGAACCAGGGAGGTAGACTTGGAGAGGCAGGAACTGACAACGATGCCAGTTATGCAAACACACTGTCCAGGGACAGCCACCAGCGCTGGACCTAGGATTGAGGATTGGTGGAGGCAGAAGCCTTTTGCTTTCCCAGGAAAGGATTCTGCTTCTCATCCAGAGCCAGAATCAAGAATCCCCACTACCTCCTCATTGCTGGGCATCACACTTCTCACTGGTTAGGCAGAGCCCTCTCACTGAGAAGTGTCTCGTCCCCCACAGACTCAGATGTGGAGAAGGCCTGTGCACACCCAGAATGTGAGCTGAGCAGGCTGCCTGCTAGGGCTCAGATCCAGCGTCCCCTAAAGTCTCAGTGTTCAGGGGCGGGGCATTGGGAAGATGATCAAATCTCGGGGATCAATTCACCCAACGAGTTGGAGCTGCTGCTAGGAGGTGGGAACGGCTGGCACCGGGCGTGCAGCCTGGAAGGACGCGTCTCTGTCCCAACTCCTCCCTTCTCTCTTGACTTCCACCCGCTGCCCTGTGAGTGGCTTTGCTCCCTAGCAGGCCCTTCCTGCCTTGGAGCCAGCAGACCACAGGCTGAAAATGTGCACTGAAATAAACGCTCCTCCGTTAAGTCGTGGGCTTTTGGTGTTTTGTCCCTGTGATGGGAAAGGACTAAGATGCTGCCAGCGTGGATCAATATGTCCAGCCAATTATCTTGTTCCGTCAACTACCCTCGCTAAGAGCTCTTCAGCATCAAAGACCACTGGAATTAATTACACATAGCCACAATTCATTGCTGATCAAGTGGTGGTTGTCACTCTGACAATTACCGTGGCCTGGAGGAAGAGAGAAAAAGACGCAGTAGGAAGAACTGTGGAACAAGCCTGGAAAAATGTTCTCCTGAGCAGACTGGGCTGTTCTACACCCGGCCTGGTGTGCTTGATTTATTCCTCAAACACAAGCTGCCTGTTGGTAAAAGGGCAAATAGTTATAGGCACTGGTCACACGGGTTTGGCCAGAGAGGAAAGCAAACCAAAACAATCACATGCAGAAAAATAATAGCAAGGAGAAAAAAAAAAAACCTTGGAAATAAGGCACAAAGGGGAGGGACTTCCAGAGTCATTTGGGAGTAGTGTTTTAAAGGCTCACCTGGTAACAACTGATTACCCTCTGTTGCCCATTAGAATAGCCACAGGACACAGGTGACCATTTACAGTAAAATTTAAATGGGCTGAAATAACTAATTGCTTCAGTTTATACCATTACTGCTCTATTTTTAAGTCATGCTAGCCACATCTGGTGCTTGGTGGACCCATGTGACCATTGTCTTGGGGCCCAGTGTGGACAGTGTCACCTGCCAGGATGAACCTGGCACTTGGGTCCGACATGGCTCAGCCTCTGGGAAGCACCACACACACCTGGATGTCACCATTGTGGATTTCTAACATCACAGGCCACGGTGTTGCTCTCCTACGGCACATGAACTGGTTTATTCCTAACTTTTCCTGTTGCTTTGTAGAATTTCTGCTCTGTAAATGCTCTTGGAATCAGCTCCATCATCTGGATTTCCTCAATAATTAATTAGTGGAATAAAATCCACAGCATGTGTTCTTTTAGGTTGGTGTAAAGGTTCATGTCTTTAATTTTTAAAAAATTATTTGCGGACAGTGAACCTCTAGGGAGGCACGGCTTCCCAGGTCAGGGTGGCATCCAAGCCCGAGAACACAGTTTTTAAGGAGAGATCTCGGAATCACCAAGTTAAGCCCCAGGGACAGCGTACAGATGAAGTCTAAACACAGAAGATTTTCCACTCGCACCTGCCTGGAGAGGCGAGGGGAGAAAACCACACTTTTGCATTTCCCACCAGGCTCCCATTTCCAAAGCAATGCCAGTTCTCCCTGGCAACTCCAGAATTCATGGTACATCAACATTCCTGAAGCAGTTTATGCCCTAATTTACAGCGACAGGACATTAGCTATGCACATTCGAAGCACACGGCCGTGTCTCTTTACACACCAAGATGCCAATTAATTTTGAACCTGAGCTCCAATGTACCTAGATTTGCATTGAAATCCTGCATAGACAGAAGAGTAATGGGTTTATGGTGAAGTTGATCTGAGACTAAACCACCCCACCTGGTTTTAGGAACGCATAGGTTTATTTGTAGCCCTAGTGGGAACAGCCCATAAATGTTGTTTGTTTGGCCTGTGCTGTTGATATCAATACAAACGCCTGCAGAATCCCATAGCAGGCTCTGCTCGCCAGGTCACAGTGGCATAAAGGAAGTGGCCAGGGTTCTTACGGGCTCCGAAGTGGCCAAGCACTGTAGCCTCCAATATCCGGTTCTCCAGCTTCGCTTGGTCCTAAGCCCTGCTGCCTTGCTACCCACACCATGCTTCGTGGTAGGAGTGTCTTCATGCACTCACCTGCTGCCCATTTTCTCATCTCTCCGTTTTTATTACCTTTAGCTCCAGTTCTCTGTGCAAGACGTGGTGAGAAACCTCACAGCGCGGCGATGTCTGATCTGGGAGTCGGGTGCCTGCGGCCAGCGCTCTTGCGTGGTGCCCTAAACTCTGCACCCCGGAACTCAGGAGAGAGGGGGCACTTGGAGCAACACAGGCCGGGGAGACAACCCCTCGCTTCTCCCCAGGCCCCTGTACATACTCCAAGATCCCCACTCATTTCCTGGGGGGCCTCATCTGTGTTCCTGTTTACTCTGCCCACGCCAGCTCTCCCTCCCAGCCCCTGGGCTGCCCAGCGCCGCTCCAGTGCACCCAATTTGCTTCATTCAACCCGCACAAAACATCATTATGTGTGAGCTCCACCGAGGGGGATGCGGGGCGGTGTTCTCCAGAAATACATCAACCACAGTCCATTTAATGCCAGGAAAGCAAGTTTGAAGGCACTATAATTACAATTATGGCCTTTGGATGGCTCTGTGCTACTGTATGCAAAATCTCTAATTCCCTTGACAACATGGCAGAGCGCGGCGTAGAACCTTAATGCTTTCGCACTAGTAACAGGAAAAGGCTCCGCTCTGCAGCTCCCTTCCCTTCCCAGCTCCCTCCCTTCTGAGCAACTCTGCCCAGGTGCATGGGAGGAGTCTGTGAGTGGCCATCCAGGGGGCAGGTCGTTCAGATGAATGGACAGAGACAATGTGGCTTTTATACACAAGGGAGTGCTACTCAGCCATAAGGAAGGACAAACTTGAGTCACCTGTAGGAAAACAGATGCACCTTGAGACCATAACGTGAAGTAAAACAAATCAGACCTGCACGTGTAACGCCGCATGATTTCCCTTACTGGGAGGAACCCAAAATATGAATAAATTAGAGAGATAAATAGGAAACAGGGAGGTGAGTCTTTTGCAAAAGGGAGGGACAGACCAGTAGATGGACACAGGGGAGGAAGAGGAAGGGAAGTGGCAGTAAAAAGAATTGAGGTGTGTTATGTTCCTGTGCCAATCCCTACAGGGAATGCAACCATTAGATACTGCAAATGTTCACCAATAAAAATTAAAATTAGAATAATTTAGAAAGGAAACAGGTTGTAGAGTTTGCAGTCACCAGCAAGAAGGTTCACGGAGGGTCTGCGGTTTTCACATGGACGTTTGTAACCACTTCCTGTGAAATATGTTATCCAGGATGAGGTTTTCACACCCAGGATGTGAAGAAGTCAAACGGTACAGAAATCTAATGCACGCTCGCTAGTTGAGTTGGTTTATTCCCCTAAAAGCACCAGATCAGGACGTGAGCCTGTTTGGAAAAGCGGTTCTTGCGGGTGTCATCAGGTCATAGTGAAAGCCTGGCTCCAGCGTCCCGTCCTTACAGGAAGGGTAAACAACCACAGAGACAGACGTGTGCAGAGGACAGTGACGTGAACAGAACAGAAGGAGAAGCAGAGATGGGCTACGCACCCCAGACCCCAAAGACAGCCAGCAAGGAGCTGGCGAGGCCTACATCTCATCTTCCTCTCCGCCTGTGAAGGAACCCACTGTCCACACCTTGCTCTGGGGCTTCTGGCCTCTGCAATGGTGAGAGAGTAAATCTCATTGATGAAGACACCCACTTTCGAGGCTTCATGACAGCAGCCTAGGAACTCAGGGAAAATTCCACAGA
>RJWT010016105.1:0-20049 GCA_004365215.1 Cuniculus paca | reverse complement strand
ATGAGGAAACTGACCATCTAAAAAGGACATGACATTTTGCAATTCCACAGTAACTTCTAAGTAAAATGTTGGTAACTATAATTATCCTGGTACCCAAATGTATCCAAACTCATACTCAGTGTAAATGCCTTCTCCTTGAAGGCTTAATTCTCTATATCCACTTTATAATAAATTCTGCCTATACTTCTGCATGGCCTATGTGTCTTGACTGAATTCTTTAAAAAAGAACCAAGGACCAAGGAATGGAGGGGCCAGTTTCCCACAAATATCTTGGTACAAAGTTATGGGAAGAGCTTCCCCCAGAATACAGCTTGCCCAAGAATAACAATTGTAATCTTTAACAATGGTTGTTTTGTAATGTATATTTATCTATTCAATTTTCACCCGGCCTTTGGCTGAGATCTTCAGACCCATATATATGTTACCTTCCATTTCCATCTGGATGTCTCACTAATACTAGCAACTCACAAGTCTTAACACTGAACCTTCTTAATTCCTGTTCTCAGTAAATGGTATGTATGGTCACATACTTTTGCACAGGACAGAAAGAAAAATAATTTTTTTCCCCCTCCAAGATGGTGTCTCACTGTTGCCTAGACTGGTCTCCAACTCCTGGGCTCAAGCGATGCACCTATCTCAGACTTCCAAAACGCTGGGACTACCAGGGCACCACCACCAAGTGCACTAAGAAGTAATCTCTAATGTCATTTTCTTCACATCACAGATCTATTACTTCCCAAATCCTACAGATGTTACTTTCTATGTATCTTTTGAGTGTGTTCGTGTATTTCTCTTTACTAATACTCCACTTAGAATTTTTGAACTGGGTTAAAAAGATAGGTCACCTTATTCTTGTAGTACCTAAAGGCTTGATAAAACTCTGCATGGACTGAAACTGGAGTTTTGAAGTTCTATAGTGCCTATGGTTCCAAACTATAACGTGACACCAGTGAGAAGGGGGAAGGACAACAAATTGGGGGACATTACCCTTCGCTTGCCTTACCTGTCACTTGTTTTTGATGATTACCAGCCCTTAAAAAGAAGTTGAGGCCCAGGTTCTCCCCTGAGCAAGACCTTTGTGGTCTGTACAATCAAGGGTCGTTCGAGAACTTGTTTCTAACAGTGTTGTTTTGAACCCTTTGCCCATATTTCTCACTGCCATTAGTTTGGAAACCAGAGTCTTAATTTTGTGAACACAAAACAGGTGATACTCAGAAGCATACTGAAGGCTTCTGTCCACTAACTTCGTACTACGGAATATGACGACCGAGTAAGATAGGTTTCTGTTCTGAAGTTCATTTTCTAGAGGAAATGCAACAAGATGATGGGATTCCACTGACATTATTTGGGATTAAATTTGCCTTAACACGAAGTGACCCCTGGCACGCAGGCTGGAACTGCGCTCCGGGAAAAGGACAGGCAGCCAGAGGCGGAGTGGGAACGTGGTCCCAGCTAGGTGCAAATACAATCAGCGGATCGTAGTGTCCAGAAGTCGGATTTTAGGCGTGACGGCCCGAGGATTCTACCCGGCGACCGGGTTGAGCTCTTCCCTGCGGGGTGGGGGCTGGGAACGCTGTTCCGCAGGCTCGGGGAAAGGCGACCGTGTCTCTAAGGAAGCCGTGACCACAAAGCTAAAGTTCAGGCGAAAGCCTCGACTGACAGGAAGCCAGAGCTTTTGGTGACGCAATTCTTACGAATCTGGCTTTTAGAAAAAACATGCAGAACACAAAAAAAGAAGGGAAGAAGAGATACAAATTCTCAAAAGCCGTTGGTCAAATCCCAAGCAGGCCACTAAGGTTTCCGTCGGGGGACCCCGCTGGCGCCTGCAGGTCCGCAACCCTGGTATCTAGACACTGGGGTTCCATGACAACGGCCCAAGTAATCATTTTTCTTCTCTATTTCTACTGAATATGCTGTGACCTAACACACACTGAAAACGAGGTTGGGGGGATTATTTTTACCTGTTCCTCTTCTCCGCCGGCACCGCCGAAGGCAGCTCCTACTGAGGGTTGCTATGGCCCGGGGTCCTGGGTTTCCATGACAACGCAAGGCGTTTGGGGAAAGGCGAGGCCTCAAGCGCCTGGCGGGAAGTGCGATTTGCTGGTACAGGATGCAAGAGTCCGTTTGCCGTCGGTTTAAATGAAGAAACGATGCGAGCCCTCGTCCTGCCAGATCTCCCAGCCCATGGAGCTGTCGTGCGCGAGGGCACTGCTTGTGGGAAAGGTTGGGGTCTCGACCCGTCCTACCTGGAGCGAACCGCGCCGCAGCTGCCCGCGGCCTGCGTGGAGGGCCCGCGGGAGGGGGTGGGGGTGCCCTTCCTGGTCTCCGCCCGGACCCTGACGCACCCACAAGCTTCTTAAATCACGTCAGATGAGTTGAGAGATCACAGAGGTCTCCAAAAGAAGGAAAACCACGCTAAATGCGTTGTGAAACCCCGATCTAAACATAAGCACTTTAACGGGTCTCTTTTTGTTTTGTTTTGCCTATAGGACAATGTAGTAGCCTGAAAGCACCAGTATCACACTGATTTATTTCTGAGTTAACTTTCTGGAAGAGTATTTCACATTACTAAAAAGAGTGATAGAAAGCATTATCATGTCTCTCCCGAAAACACCATCTTCGCCGTTAAGCTCCCCAGCAACATATGAGCGAACAAAGTCAAAAGTATCTGCAGTCGAGGGGACAGGAGGTAAACTTTAAGGGTCCCCAAAACAAGTAATTACAGTCATTGCTGGATGTAGTGACACACGTCTGTAATCCCAGCACGATGGGAGGCTGAGACAGGAGGATCGTAAATTCCAGTCCACTTTAGGCAATTTAGCGACTGAACAAGACACTGTCTCAAAAAACGAACTAAAAGAAAACAAAAGAGGGCTGACAATGCAGCTCTGTGCAAAGGCCCTGGGTTCAATCTTCCGTACCAACTCCCCCACACCTGCCAAATAACAGCCATTAACAAGTCACAAGCTACCATTTTTTAAAATTTGAGATTCAGGATCTCTTACTTAGCTATAATTTTTCTTTCCTTATCTTTTCCTTCTTTCTTCTTCTGAGTCGCAGTCTCTCTGTTGGCCAGAGAGCAATAGTGTAGCAATAGTGGAGATATGATAAACATATGCAAGTTAGTAAAAAATGACTGTTTTAGTGGTTTTTCTAAAAAGAGTAATCTCAACACTCTGGGAGATTGAGGCAGGAGGATGGCACACTGGAGCCCAAACTTGCCAAGTTAAGCAAGTCCTTGTCTCAAAATTAAAAAAAAAAAAATTTAAAGGGCTGGGGTTATACCTCAGGAAGGCCGTGAGTTCAAATCTTCAGTACTTCATTGTATAAGTAGATCTATAGATACAGATACAGAGATAGATCTTACTATAGTAAGAATCAGCTAGAGTCATCCTTACCCCTGTTAGGCCAAAGCTTTGTCTAACCTCATCTTCCCTAGTTTTTAGGGGAGATTTTGCTAAGGTCCTGCCTGGTACTTCCCTCGTCTTTCCTCTTTCTCGCTCATTGTTCATTTTGGAATTTGTGACTACATACTTTATGTAGCAAAAAGGATTTTGTAGAGGTGCTAAAGGTTCAGGACCTTGAGATGGAGAAATTATCCTGGTTTGTCCGAGTGAATCCAACCTAATCACCCGAATTTTTGAAAATGGAAAGGATAGTGTCTTTCTCTCCTCATAGAAATTAATGTAAACCATGCTATGTGGGAAGCATTAAGAATGGTGGCAACCCAACTCTACTTGACTGAATTTATAAGAGGCATTTTCCAGTATTGGTCCTCCTACCCACTTTTTTCATTCCTCTGCCTTACTTAAGTTGAGTTTTTACAGATTTATCCCATTGATTTTTTCAGATTGTTCCACTCTTAATTTCCAACCATCCCTGTTCTACTTTTACTTTTTTGTGGAGGGAGGTTGGAGATTGAACCCAGGGCTTTGTGCATTCAAGTTGAACACTATCATGAGATATATTCCAGAGCCTACTTTTGTTTTAACACCCAACTCAGAGCCCTTCAAACCTCAATTCGATGCAATTATTTTCACCTTTAAATTTATATAAGAAAAAAATTTTTTTCTAGTCCATTTTATTTCAATGAGAAAAGAAAAAAGAAAAGAAAAGAATAAAGCAAAATTTGAAATCAGTTAATCGGGGCAACAATGGTACATACATTGCACATTGTCGTCCCCAAATCATTCACCCAGAGCACAAAACATCTGCATTCAATTGTCTGAACAATATCAGCACAAATCTTTCTCTTTGGTGAACTCAGAAAAATCAGTAGTATAACTATCTGAACTATCTTTTTATATACATATACATATGTTGTTTCAGCTTCTCACTAGCGAGAAAGTATGATACTCGCACATGTGTGTCTTATTTCTCTTTATGTAAGAAAAACTTATTGAATAATCTAGCAATTTGTTATGCTTTTTGTCTTTTTGAGACAGGGTTTCACTGTGATTCAGGCTGGCCTTGAACTCACTTTGTAGTGGCCCAGGCTGGCCTTGAACTCTCAATGATCCTCCTGTCTCAGCCTGCCGAGTGCTGAGATTACAAGCCTACTGCCACCATGCCCGGCCCTAATCTAGCAGTTTGGAGGAGAGGTTTCTTTTATCATTTTCACATTGAAGGAAAAATAGATGTCCATTCCCATCATTTTAAGGCCAGCCCAGTTAATTAAGTGAAATGAGTATAATTTTCAACTTTGAATTTGGTATAATTCAGGTTTATCTTTATACCTGAGGTTTTGAACCTGTGTCTGATATGATGTGAATAGGAAAGGCCATGTATTTTTCTTATGCAGTGTTTTAAGTATTACTTGCTACTATTCTTGTCAAGTAGGAGTGGTCCTCTCTTTTAGAAACAGACATACAGGGCATGGTGGTGCACTCCTGTAATCCCAGCACTTGGGAGGCTGAGGCAGGAGGATCACTGCAAGTTCAAGGCCAGCCTGGGCTACAAAGTGAGTCCAGGCCAGCCTGAACTACATAGTAAGACCCTGTCTCAAAAACAAAACAAAACAAAACAAAACAAAACAAAACAAAACAAAACGTCCAGATAGACAAGAATGATGAAGCATTCTAGGATGCTCAATCCAAAAAACTACAGTAAGAGCTTTTCATTCTCATTACTTTTTTAGGACTTCCGGAGATAAGGGAGAAAAAAACTATGGTGGATCGTTCCAAACCCCTTCCTACCTCCCTTCAGAATGAGTTCATCCCTGAGGAAGTTCTGCTTTCTTTGACCTATGCAACCAGTGCTGGTCCTTGTCCTGAAAATTTACTGCCTCCTAAGAAAGTTAAAACCCCAAAGGTGCGTGTGTATGTATGTTAGAGTATTTGGGAACTTTATCTTTTTGTTATCTGCTGCAATAAGTGTTAAGTGTGTATTATATATTCCAGATGGTCTTAGAATTTTTTTGACAGTAATTTTCTAGATTGAAAGCTTAAGACTTTCACCCAATATTTCCAAGGCTTATTTCCATTAACCTGTGCTTATGCAAATTTACCAAAAAGATGATTACTACTCATTAGTCTTAATATTTTCATTCACTATAGAATTATCCTAGTTTCAGTCTTTGCCCATGTTATTGAATATGAATTCTGCTTTCTTTGTTCCATAGAGTATCAAAATTACCCTAATGTAATATTCAAAATTAGTACATTTCATTTGACTAGTGCGCCCTCTGCTGGACACGTGTCATTTTTTGCTTTTTCCTAGGGTACCCTTCCGCGCACTGTAGACGGGGTCTGGCAGCACCCTATTCACAGGAATAAATTCAAATACCTGATTGACCATCCTGTCTCCCTAACAGGAGCTGCAAGGTAAAGAAGGAAGAAAGAAGTCAGGATAGAGGCAGATAGAGTTGTCCTCTTATTTCGTGTGATATCATTGGGTGGGGCAGGACTGGAAATCTGAAATCATTGATTATAAAATGTGTTGTATCTTTGGTAAACAGAATACAATCCAGAAGGACAAAGGATCACCTTTTTGTGTGAGGTTATCATCAATATGGTAGCTATAAATGCTGACTTTACATACTTTAATATTTTGCATGCATTCATACTTGTCTTGATACTGTCCTGTTTCTTGTTTTTCTGCATTAAAATGGACAGAGCCTGACAGGAAGAATTACTTTATAATGCATTTTTTTGGTACTGGGGATTGAACTTTGTCATCTCACTGAGCTATGTCTCACCCTTTTAAAAAAATTTTTAATTTTGTGATAGTGTCACTAAGTTGCCCATGCTTGGATTAAATTTGTGATCCTCCTGACTCAGCCTTCCACAGTGCAGGGATTATAGGCATGTGCCACCATACCTGGTGGTGTGATGCTTTCAATACCTCCTGTTTTTGGTTTTTTGTTTGTTTGTTTGTTTGTTATTGTTGTTGGTTTGGTTTTTTTTGGTATATCTTAGAAGAAACATAGCTTCATGATATGGAAGACCTTCAAAGACAAGTGCTTAACTTCTGATTCTCTTCAAAGGAAACTCTTAACCTTTACATGTGCTATGATTTCTGTCTAGATGTGCTCCCACTGCCTCATGTGGTTGTGGGGGTGGGCTTCTAGAGTTTGTGATTGATTCATGTCTAATGCTGGGATTATGGGTGCTACAGGTGGGTGTCGCCCACATACAATATAAGGGACAGAAAGAGCCTTCTCCATACTCCTCACTCCTTGCTCTTGTTGCTTTTGCTGTCTTCTGCCATTCTGAATGGTTGCCTCTCTGCCATGTGCCACTCTGTTTTGGAGCCAGCTGATTATGCACTGAAACCTCCACAAACTGTGAGCTAAATAAACCTTTCTTTCCTTAATTTTGGGCATTGGGCATTGGGCATTTTTGTCTCAGCAACAAGAAAAAAGTAACTAACACAGAATTTGGTTCCAGAGAATTGAGGTCATTGCTGTAAGTGTACCTGACCATGTTGCTCAAAAGCCTTTGGGATTGGCTTGTGGGCATAGTTTGGAAAGGTTCAGAGATGTTGCCTGAAAGAGTAGAGCTGGAATGCCATAGGGTGTTCTGTTTGGGAGATTCTGGTGAGAGCTCAGGAGACCAGAAGGCTGATAGAAATTCTGCCAGTAGGCACCAGGTTTGAGAGGTTTCTACTGGGAAGAAGGACTACACTGGTTGTTGGAGTGCAGATGATGTAAGTTATGACTTGGCAGAAAGTTTATCTGCAATTTGCTCCTGTCCAGAGATTTTGCCTGACACTGAGATTAAGGGTGGCAGACCAATTAATCTAAAAGAAATTTCAAGGCAGTCTAATGTTGAGGCTGTGGGATGGCTATTGTTGGGGCTTTTAGCCAGATTTATGTTGAGAATAAACAGCACAGAGCCCAGCAGAATGATTTAAAATGTTGTGAGTTTGACCAGAAAGGAAACTTGAGTAAAATTGTGAACTGCAAATATAGAGCTGAGGAAATCTCCATTGCTGAGAAGGAACAGGGCAATGGAAAAGATAGCCTGAGGGCATCACAAGAAGCAGCAAGTGTTTTGTTATTTGCAGCCTCAAAACTGCAAAAGTGAAAGACTGCTTTGAAGAGAAAACTGCAGAGCACCATGTTCCAGAATGGCAGCAGCATAGAGAATTGTTCCTCAGAATCAGGTTCATAGTGCCCAGCACTCCAGACACTCAACCCCTACAGCCAAGAGAGAGGGAAGCCTGGATACTGCTCCAGTTGGCAGCCAACCTTAGCATCACATGGTGCTGGTTTTAGGTGCGTGCAAAGTGCAAGAGTTTGAGGTTAAAAAGGCTTCCACCCAGATTTTAGAAGGAGGCCTGGGAGGCCAGGCAGTGTACTCATGAGAGGGCTATGAGTGAAGCTGTGAGGGTAAAGCTAAAAGTGCAGTGGAGATCCCAGAAGTTTGGAGAAGCCAGGAATGTGACCATGTAAGGAAAACTGCAAGGTTTGAGAAGAACAGGCCTAAGAGAGAAGCCATGGGAGCTACAATCCCTGGAAATGCCATAGGGGTGGAGTCATGCAAGCCTTTTGGAGCTCACAAATTACAACAGCTTGCTTCAGATGTTCCATTCCACATGGAACTACTGGATTTAATGTTTGCCTTCCTGGATTTAGAACTGTCTTGGTTCCATTCTTTTGTATTCCACTGTTTGTACCTTTTGGAATGGAAATATTTATCTTGTTCCATTGAATGTTGGAAGTGTTTAACTTCCTTTTTATTTGTACAGGGGATCACAGCTAAGAATTTGCCTTACATCCCACAGGAGACTTGGGACTTGGACTTTTCAGCAATGCTGAAACTGTTAAGATTTTGGTAACTCTTAGAGATGGACTAAATGCCTTTTGCATAAAGGATGTGCATGAGTCCTTGGGGGATCGGGGAAGAATGTTATGGTTTGTGTCTAGATGTCCCCCCAAAGGCTCATGCAGTCATGGGGGCAGACTTCTAGAGTTTGTGATTGATTCATGGTCCAATGCTGGGATTATGGGTGTGAGTACTGTAGCCACACTAGGTAGGATGTGGCCTACATACAATATAAGGGACAGAAAGAGTCCTCTCTGTGTGCTCTTCTCTTTTTGCTTTTGCTGCTTTTGCTGTCTTCTGCTACCATGAACTGTTGCCCTCTGCCATGTGCCACTCTGTTTTGGAGCCAGCTGAGTATGGACTGACACCTCCATGAACTCTGAGCTAAATAAACTTTCCTTCCTGAATTTTGGGTGTCAGGTATTTTGTCTCAGCAACAAAGAAAAAAGTAACCAAGACATATTGTTTCAGGTCAAATCAGCAAATAGTATTTGTTGAGTTTTTTGGTTTGTTTGTTGTTTTATGATTCTAAACATAAAAATTTTTTTCCCGTGAAGATTGTGACCTCCTTTTTTTTGTTTGTCTTTTTGAGACAGGGTCTCATTGTACAGTTCAGGCTGGCCTTGGGCTCACTTCATAGCCCAGGCTGGTCTCGAACTTATGATGATTGTCCTGCCTCAGCCTTCTGAGTGCAGGGCTTACAGGAATGTGCCACCACACCCGGCCCTTTTTTTTTTTTTTTAAGACAGTGTCTTGCTTTGTAATTCAGGGTGGCCTTGAACTCATGGCAGTCCTTCTGCCTCAGTCTCCTCAGTGCAACCTGCTCATTTTAAAAGTACTATTTATCTATGAATTTTCTCCCTGTGTACCCCTCTGTACATATTTCTTTCTTTTTGTTTGTTTTTATATGTCACTTTCGTCTGACAGGGTTATCATACTTGGGCAGGTTATCTTGTCTTTCTGAACTTACTTTTCTCATCTGTAAGAAAGCGTATAATAGACTTTTTCAATTTTGTGTGCCTTCCAGGGATATTGTAAAGCATAAATGAGACAATGGATGCAAGAGCGCTTGTAAAACCATAAAGTATAGTATTTAAGTATAATGTGTTATTACTCAGCTGTGTGTCAGTGCTAGAAAGGGTGGTAGCTTATTGACTTATATGTCCTGAGGCTGTAGTGTACTTTGTTTTGTGCCTTCAGATCATGGTTATATCTAGTACTAATTAGTAGTTATGAGATGTTTGAAGTACTTTGAAAAATTAATTAGCTATTTTGAAATGCAACAATAAACTGACATTAAAGTTTTGATGTCAAATGACTTATGAGTGGGAATTTTTTTTTTTTCACGGCACTGGGGATTGAACTCATGACCTCACAATTGCCAGGCAGGTGCTTAGGCCACTGGGCTAAATTCCTAGCCCTTGTGTTTTTGAGACAGGGTCTCACTATGCTGTTCAGGCTGACCTTGAGCTCACTTTGTGGCCCAGGCTGGTCTAGAACTCGCAACGATCCGCCTGTCTCAGCCTCCCAAGTGCTGGCGTGAGC
The DNA here is from genome assembly GCA_004365215.1 of Cuniculus paca. Taxonomy (NCBI): domain Eukaryota; kingdom Metazoa; phylum Chordata; class Mammalia; order Rodentia; family Cuniculidae; genus Cuniculus; species Cuniculus paca. Next base: position 10,237 of record RJWT010016105.1, on the reverse strand, counting down.
CACCATGCCTGGCTCTGAGTGGGAATTTTTTAAATGTGAAGATCAAGTAGACAGATAATGTCACTGTGACCTCACTAAAGTCTTCTCACTTCAATCTCGGAACTTGCGACTATGTACCTCATGTGGCAGAGAGGACTTTACAGATGTGATGAAGGTTAAGAACCTTGAGATGGAGAGATTATTCTGGATTGTCAAAATGAGCACAGCCTAATCACCTGAACCTCTGAAAACAGAAAAGGAAGACAGTCCATTGGGTCCGAGAGATGAGGCAGAGGTTGATTTGGAGCACAAGTAGAACTCAGCCTCCCACTTTTGGCGTTGAAGATACAGGAAAAGGAACACAAATCAAGGAGTGCAGTTGAGCAGGGCGTGGTGGTGCGTGCCTGTCATCCCAGCTACTTGAGAAGCTGAGGCAAGGGGATCACAACGTTAAGGCCAGCCTGAGCAATTTAGCAAAACTGTGTCTCGAAATAAAATTTAGAAAGGGCTGAGGCTGTAGCTCAGTGCAGAGCTCTTGCCTAGTACGTGCAAGGTCCTGGGTTCAATCCCACATGTGATGAAAGGGGAAAGAAAACAATGCAATTTGACAGAAGTAAAAAAAAAATTTAAAAAATTTGATAGAAGTTAAGATTTTGGTAACTCTTAGAGATGGTTCTGGTTCTAGCGACAACTCAACTGACAACTATCTAGAATATAGGAATCTCAGTCTTAAAACTTCAAGGAACTGAATTCTGAAGAAATTCAGTTGATGATCGCAGAAATGGATCTTCCTTAGTGCATCTAGAAAAAAACAGCACCTATCAGCACCTTGAGTTTAGCCCTGCAAGACCTGCATTGGACCTCTGACCTGCACAGCTGGGGTCATAGATCTGTGTTGCTTAAGCTAAGTTCATGGTAACTTGTTATGTCAGAAATATGTAGATGCATAATTAATAGTAACAAGAAGTAACTTGTCCAGCAGTCTCCAAATATCCCAAGCACAACAATAAAATACAAGTGACAAAGTGAATATTTTTATCAGCTGTCAGAGTTCAACGCAAAAAATAAATCATTGTACATATTTCAAGTAGGAAAATGCTAAAGGAAGAAAACTGAGTTTATAAAATTGTTGGAAGGGTTAAAGGAGCTGATGTGAAGCGACACCTGTGAGAAAAACTCCCAGGATGGGCGGCGTTGACACCACAAGGAAGCTGCTCCCTCCGAAGCAGCCACAAGCACCAGCCACAAGCACTCTAGTTCAGGAAACTTCCCTCTGAATAGCTATCTGTCCAAAGCGCACATAGCTAATTAACTTATCGCTCGTATTTTCTCTTTCTTTTTTTTTCATCACTGGAGATTGAACTTGCAACCTCACGCTTGCCAGGCAGGCGCTTATGGCACTGAGCTAAATCCCAGGCCTCTCTTTTTTTTTTTTTTTTTTGCAGCACCGGGAATTGAACTCACAACCTTGTGCTTGCCAGGCAGGCGCTTAGGCCGCTGAGCTAAATCCCCAGCCCTTGTCTTTTTGAGACAGGGTCTCCCTATGCCCTTCAGGCTGGCCTTGAGTTCACTTTGTAGCCAAGGCTGGTCTCGAACTCAACAAAAAGTACTATCCAAAAGAGAGTTTAAAATGTTGCTGGATATGCGATCAACATAAAAACATATTCCCATGCACAGGTAATCATCAATCAGACTATAGTAAAAGATCTCATTACAGTAGGAAAAACCAACACATCTAGATATTTGAAAGGTGCATAGGGAACGATCTATCAAAAAGCCATATGAACTTTATGGAGAAAATTATGTAAGTTTATCAAAAGACTTACAAGACCTGAGTGAGTAAGAGATGTGCCATATCATGAACACAAAGTATCAGTTATGTAAGACATCAATATTTCCAAATTAATCTATAAATCCAGTGTAATTTCACTTTAAATTCCAGCAAGATTTGACATGGTGTTGGGGTACAATTATAATGTAAGAACACATTTATAAAATAGCAAACTTACAGGTATTTCTTGATCAATTAGAAGTCTCTGACCAAGTTTCTGTTGTGCTGTTTCTGCTGAATTCAGTTGACCCTGACAGTGTCCACAGCCCAGCTGCAGATGAGCACTAACAGTAATTGTCTATACCTTAAGGCACCCTGGGCTACTCAAGGACACAGTGTATGGGTGCCCTCCCCGGAATGTTTCTGTATTATGGTAATGCCTTTAACTATGCTCATTCTGTAAGGACTCCCTCTCCTTGTGCCCAGAGTGTTTCTATATTATGATAAACAATTCCTTTGTTTCAACAAATCTGTTAAAGACTAGCCTGCCTGTCAATATGTGACTCAAGGCATGTAACCAATTATGTAACATTTCGTCACTTGCTTTGTACTTCCCACTTCTAAATTCTGTATAAACTAAGCTCTCTGTAAACCCAGGGCTATTGCCTTTATGGAATTATCCCACAACAGTCCACTGACCTGAAGATCCAACAGTCTGCCAGTGTAAAGATTAAATGCTGCCTTATCGCCTCAGTGCAGTCTTCTTTTTTTTTATTTTGAAAAGAATACAACCAAACAAAACAAAACAGAGTAAAGTCAATCAAAACAAAGCAATGAACATGGAATATGATTTTGAAACAGTGTAAAAAGAAAGAAAAAACAAAACAAAACAAAACAAAACAAAACAAAAAACAAAAAACAAAGCAATCGATAAGGCTTCCATAATGGCTCTTGTTATCTGCAGTATACCTGCCCATACCATCAGGGATAAGTAAAATGAAACAAAATACAACAAACTAAAGCAGTAGAACCAAATCAAAACATAATAAAACTAAACAAACAAAGCAGAACAATGTAAGCAATATAGAATTTCAAGATATTAGCAAAACAGCATTGGCTACCATAATATTTGTTATCTTCAGAATAGTTGCCTACACCTTCAGACATATTACAATCAAACTACACAGAATAGAGTAAAATCAATCAAAACAAACAATGAAAGCCATACAGGGTTTCTAAACAAGATAAGTAGACATCCTTGATGGCTGCAATTATATATTTTGTTATCTTTAAAATAGCTGTCCATGCCATCAAGTATAATAAAATCAAACAAATCCGAATAAAATGAAACTAATCAGAACTATGAATACAATCTGAATTTTAAATCATGATAATAGATTAATAGTGGTCATTTCCTTCCCTTTTTAGATAATTCCTTCCCTTTGACTTTCCCAATATGTATTGTGCATTTTGGATCCCACTAACACCTTTAGTTTGTTATGCTATGGAGACAACACAAAATTCACCCTTGTGACTCTGGTCCATTACATCCATGTGCACTATTACCAGTTGCCTCTATCTACCCACAAGAGCCTTGAGGTTATCTTCCTTTATAGCTGAGTAGGTTTCCACCCCATGAAATATCATGTCTTTCTTATCCATTCTGCAATTAATGGGCAGGCTACCCCTATTATTTTTTTTTCTCCCCTCTGGCTCCCTGTCACACAGGGCATTGTTCTCTCTCCTTTGACTTTCAGACTATGAATTTTCTTTCTAGCTAAATGTGTTTCTTGCATAGAGCATATTGATGGATCCTGTCTCCTGATCCACTATGCCTCTTTTCCTTTCTATTAGTTCCTTGAGGCCCTCTTGCACTGTATTGTCTCTGCCCTGCTATTTTCCTGCCATTGGCTCCCTATTTTTCCTCTCCATTCAATCGACTGGCCCCACTTGATGGTCCCCCTCTGACAATGTTCCTGAGACCATGGTCTTTTTTCTCTTTCTCTAAAATGTCGCAGTCTTCTTTTTGGTTTGAGTTGGCTTGGGAATTTTCCTGCAACATTTCAATTAAACAAGCTAATCCTAAAATTCATATAAAAATGGCAATAGGCAGACAATGCACACTGTAGGTAATTAATACAATATACCACTTATGATTTTAAAGCATTCAAAATTGTACTACATATTCCTTAGAACTTTGTTTATATAGTAAACACAAAACTAAAATGATAAATACTGAATTCAAGATAAGGAAGGGAAGATAAAGAACTTTTAATCTAAAGAAATTTAGTTGAATCTATCAAAATTACAAATGCACATTGTTCAATCTAGTAGTTCCACCACAGGAATTTATTCTACTGATACAGTCATGTGAGAAATAACATATTGGCAAAAATGTTCATTTTAGTGTTGTTTGTAACAGGAAGATATTGGAAACAACATAATTATTTAGCAATAGGGAATTTATGATGATGTATATGTACAGTGGGATTCTGTGTGGCCAGTTTAAAAACAAAAAGGCTGAAGGATGCGGTTCATAATGCAGTGCTTGCCTTGCATACTTGAGGTCCTCGATTTGACTACTAGCACTGCAAAAACAAACACCCAACCAAAGAAACTCATTATACACTGAGATGAAGTGATTTCTAAGAAAGTTGTTAAGTGAATAAAGCAACATTCCAAAAAAGGATACAAAACTGAACATACATGTGTGTTGCTTCTTGCCAATGTAGAGTTTCGTCAAAATTTTTATCATTGCCAATTTGATGGATAAAAAGTGGTATTTGATGGTTATAATTTATGTTTCACTTACCATGTACAAGACTGAACATGTTCTCATTTGTTTAAGATCTATTTGCGTTTGTTTTTCTGTGAATATATTTTCATATGCTTAAGAGCTTCTTGTATTTCTTTTTTATTTTTGAGGGGGACTCTTTAGTTTTCTTTTTTCTTTTCTTTCTTTCTTAGTTTTCTATTGAATTGGTAGTCTTTTTCAAGTTATAGGAAGAATGTTTAAGGAAATTGTCTCTTGGTCAGCGATTTGACCTGAAATGTGTCTTCTTAGTTTATGGGTTTCCTTTTGAATTTGGTTTTGGTGGTTTTGGTGAAGATAAAAGATGCACGTAGTCAAATTTACCAGTCTTTTCTTTTATGACCTCTGCACAAGAAATCAATTCCATGCAAATTGCTGTGATTTTAAATAGCAAAATTACTGTACCCATTATAGAAGTATCCCAATCTGTGTAATAAATTGTGAATAGTCAACCAATGTATTCTACAAATATTTAATTACATCTGCCATGTGGAAAGCCTGGCTCAGCATATTCTGGGAAAGTCCACGTGCTAAATAGGCGTTCAGAGGTAGGGGAGATTTACTTTGCTGGGAATGGCAGGAATGTTTTCATGAAGGTAACATTTGAAGTGGACATTTAGGTGTTTGTTTGTTTGTTTTGAGACAGGGTCTCCATATGTAGTTCAGGCTGAGTCTGGACTCACTGTGTAGCCCAGGATGACCTTGAACTCACAGTGATCCTCCTGCTCAGCCTCCCAAGTGCTGGGATTACAGACTTATGCCACCATGTCTGGTGACACTGAGGGTTTGGATTTATCTGGTGAAGAGGGACTTCTTGGGTACTTGATGCTTAGGTAAGAAGTTATCCAGTTTGGGAAAACCCTATCATATGCAAGTTAAAGACTGACCACAGACTTGAAAGAAAAACTTGAAGAATCAGACTTCATAAATATCAGAGTCTAAAGCAGCTCTAGAGAATCTGTTAGAAACGTAACATGTTTTCATGTAAGGGAAAATCATTTCAGGGTATCACTGTGGCAATGAATGAAAGCCGACTGCTTTCCATCTTGGAAATCTTCACTTAAGATCCAATTACTCAAGGTTCAGTCTCTATGGAAAGTGTATTTAGCTTGACTTAGATTGATTGCCAGTGCCATGGCTAAGAGGACTTATCTGGTTTATTTCATTTTTTCTTTAGTTTTATTAAACTTATTTTGAAATAATTTTAGACTTTTAGAAAAGCTGCAAAAATAGTATAATTTTTGTTTCTCCATTACCCAGCCCCAGCTTTCCAAAGTACGTATCTTTAAATTTGTTTTAATCAGTATGTGTTTACGGTACATAATGATTACATTTCTTGTGGGGAGTTGCTACATGTACATAACAAATCTTAATTCTTTTTTTTTTTAATTTCCTTCCCCTCCATCTGTTGATCCCTTTTGCTTTTACAAAAGACCTATCTCCCTATTTCCTATTTTCTCTTTTATTTTGCTCTTTATTTCTGTTCTGGGTTTCTCATGTCAGAGGAAGCATGTGATGTTTAAGCTTGTGTGTCTGATTTATTTCACTTAACATTATGGTGTCAAGGTGCATCCCTTTTCCCACAAATGACTCAAATTTATCTTTTCTCATGGCAGAATTTTGTTCTGTTGTATACACATGCCACATTTTCTTTATCCGTTCATCTGTCATGGACATAGGCCCCTTTCAATATTTAGCTATTATGAATTGTACTGCCATAAACATGGATATGCATGTATCACTGTAATATGTTACCTTTAACTATTTTGGGAAGATACCTAGAAGAGAAATAGTTGGTGCAAATAGAATTTGTGGATTTAATTCTTTGAGGAATTTCCACACTGATTTCCATAATGGTTATACTAGTTTACATTCCCACCAATGCAGAAGGGTTACTTTCTCCAAAAGTTTCTCCAGCATTTGTTATCGTTTGATTTCTTGATGATGGCCATTCTTTCTAGAGTAAGATGGAATCTCAGTGTTGTTTTAATTTGCATTTCTTTAACAGCCAAAGATGTTGGACATTTTTTCATGTATTTTTTCTGAGAAGTGTCATTTCCATGGCTTGTTTTTCATTGGGTCTTCTTTTGGGGGGAGGTCCAATTTTTTAAATTATTTCCATATTATAGCTATTAGTCTTCTGTCTGAAGAATAGCAGGTAAAAATTTTCCCCGTTGTGTAGATTGTTTTTTCACTCTGTTGGTTGCTTCTTTTGTTGAACAGAAGTTTTTAAATTTGATATCCAATTTGTTGATTCTTGGTACTATTTCTTGTGTCATCAGGGTTCTGTTCAGAAAGTCCTTGCCTATACCAATGTCTTCAAGTTTTACCTATTTTACCTTTCAGCTGATCAGTTCTGGTTTTTTTTGTTTGTTTGTTTGTTTTGTTTTTGTTTTTGTTTTTCCCCTATGGTCTTTACTTTATTTGTATATTTCTTTTGGCCACAGTCAGTTCTGTTTTAATATTTACATCTCTGATCCATTTTGTTTTTAGTTTAGTACAGTACATGGTTAGAGAGATGGGTTTAGGTTCAGTCTTCTGCATGTGGATAGACAGTTTTCCCAGCACCATTTGTTTGTTCTGTTTTCCTAGCATCAGTTGTTAAAGAAATTCTCTTTTCTCCAGCATGTTTTTGTCCCTTTGTGGAAGATCAGATGTCTGAGCATGGCTAGGGCTGCTGCTGCATCCTCTCTTCTGTCCCATTGATCTGTGTATCTATTTTTGTGCCTACACCATGATGTTCTTATGATGTACTGTACCTTTGTAATATAGCTTGAGATTCAAGATTGTGATGCCTCTTGCTTTGCCCTTCTTGAGGATTGCCTTTGCTGTTCTGGATTTCTTCTCTTTTCATATGAATTTTAGGGTTGTTTTCTCTAGTTCTGTGAAGAATCCTATTGGTACTTTTTTGGGGATTGCATTAAATCTGCATATCAGCTTTTGGAAGTATGGTCATTTTGACTATATTGGTTCTGCATATCCAGGAATGGGGCCATCTTTCCATTTTCTGATGTCTTCTTCAATGTCCTATTTCACAATATTGTAATTTTCGTTATAGAGGTCTTTCTCTCTTTGTTATATTAATTCCTGAATATTTAATTTTTCATTATTCTATCATGAATGGTATTATTTTCTAATTTCTTAATGAGCTCATTATTGGTGTACAGGAATGGTATTATTATTATTATTATTATTATTATTATTATTATTTTGGTGTTTCTAAGACAGGGTCTTACTATGAAGTTCAGGCTGACCTTGAGCTTACTTTATAGCCCAGGCTGGTCTTCAACTTGCAATGATGCTCCTGCCTCAGCCTCCTGAGTGCTGGGATTACAGGCATGCGCCACCACTCCCAGCAATTTTTGTGTGTTGACTTTGTGTATTGCTATGTTACTGAATTTAGTTAGTAATTCTAAGAGTCTTTCGGTGAACTTTTTGGGTCTTCTATGTAGAAGATCATGTTGTCTGCAAATAATGACAAATTGACTGCTTCCTTTCCTATTCATACCCTTTTTATTTCTTTTTCTTGCCTGATTGTTCTGTTGCATATTGAACAGTAGAGGTGTAATGATAGTGGGCATTTTTGTTTTGTCCTGATTTTATCAGGAAACCTTTCAGTTTTTCTCATTTAGTATGATGTTGGTAGTAGGTTTATCTTAAATGGGTTTTACCAGATTGCAATAAGGTCCTTCTATCGCTATTTTCCTTAGTTTTTCTTTTCTTTTCTTTTTCTTTTTTTTTTTTATCATGAAAGGATGTTGGATTTTGTTGAAGTCTTTTTCTGCATCTATGGAGATGATCACATGATTTTTGTCCTTGGTTCAATTTCTGTGCATATTATATTTATTGATTTGTATATTTTGAACATCTCTTTATACCTGGGATGAGGCTTACTTGGTTGTGATGTCATGATGTATGATTTTTTTTTCACAACACATTGAATTCTGTTTGCCAGTATCTTGTTGAGGATTTCTGTGTCTATGTTTATTAAAGAGATTGGTCTATAGTCCTCTTTTTTGGTTGGATCCTTTTCTGGTTTTGGAATCAGGATAATACTAGTTTACAGGAATAACTTTGGGAGTACTCCTTTCCTTTGAATTTCATTACGGAGTTTTAAAAGTATTGGCATTAGATTGTTTCTGAAGTACATGTAGAATTCAATAGTGAATCCATTAGTAGGTTTTTAAAAAAAAATTACTCCTGAATTTCATTGCCTGTTATTGGATTATTCAGGGTTTTTCTGTTTTCTCAGCCCAGTTTTGATAATTCATATGTCTCTAGGAATTTAGCCACTTTTTCTGGACTCTCCAATTTCCTGGACTACAGGTTTTCAAAATAATTACTAATAATATTCTGAATTTCAGTGGTGTCTATTGTGATTTTGTCTTTTTCATTTCTAATTGGATTGATATGGGTCTTTACTTTCCTTTTATGGTGGGATTGGCAAAGGATTTGTCTATTTTGCTTATTCTTCCAAAGAAACCTCAGCCGGGCGTGGTGGCTCACACCTGTAATCCCTGCACTCGGGAGGCTGAGACAGGCGGATCGTTGTGAGATCGAGACCAGCCTGGGCTACAAAGTGAGCTCAAGGCCAGTCTGAACGGCATAGTGAGACCCTGTCTCAAAAACAGGGCTGGGGATCTAGCTCAGCAGTCTAAGTGCCTGCCTGGCAAGCGCAAGGTCGTGAGTTTAATCCCCGGTGCCGCAAAAGAAAAAAAAAAAAAGAAGCCTCCTCATTTTATTGATTCTTTATGTTTTTTAGTCTCAATTCATTAATTTCTGCTTTGATCTTTATAAATTTCTTATTTGTACCAGCTTTGGATTTAGATTGTTGTTTTTCTAGGCTCTTGAAATGCATCATTAGGCTCTTAATTTGGGCTCACTCTATTTTCATGATCTGGATATTCATAACTATAAACATCTCTCTTCAGGCTACATTCATTGTATCTTGTAAATTCTGGTATGTTGTTCTGGTATGTTATCCTTTGATTGTAGGAACTAATTTCTCCCTCAGTTTCTTCTGTGAGCCAATGATTATTTAAGAGTACATTTTTAATTTCCTTACACTTACATAATTTCTGTGTTTTCTTTTGCCACTTATTTTCTTTTATTGTGCTATGATGTGATCACATGCACAGTATAATTTAGATTCATTTGCATTTACTTAAGCAGGTTTTATGGACTAGCGTGTGATCTATTTTGGAGAAAGTTCCGGGTGCTATTGAGAAGAATGTGCGTTATGTCGTTATTGGGTGAACACTTTGTATATATCTATTAAAGTCCATTTGTTCAAAGGTTTGGGTCGACTCTGATACTTCTTTGTTGATTTTTTTTTTGTCTAGTTGGTCTATTTGTGATAACAGAGTATTGAGGTCTGTCACTATAACTGTGTGTATGTTTGTCTGATCTTTTATGTCCAGTAGTGTTTGTTTTATGAAGTTGGATGCACTGATGTTTGGTGTATATATATTTATAACTTTTATTGTTCCTATTGAATTGTTCCTTTAACCACTGTTTAGTGACCTTCTTTGCCTCTTCTGACTAGTTTTGCCTTCAAGTCCACTTTGTCTAAAAATAGGGTAGCTATTCCTGCTTATTTTGGGGTTCTCATTGTATGGAATATTGTTTTTGATCCTTTGACTTTTAGTCTATGAATTTCTTTTTGGATTAAATAT
>RJWT010016104.1:0-20052 GCA_004365215.1 Cuniculus paca | reverse complement strand
TTTTTAACTTTCAAGTTTTAACAGTAAGTATCAAAGAAGCCTGAATACTTACAACATGGGGAAGTGGAAAGTAACTGTTTTAAAATTTACTAGTCTATTCTGTTCTTTTTTACTGCCTGCCTTCAAAAGAAACTATCTTATCTGACAATTTTTAATGGGATTTAATTAGAGTTTAACTAATCTGTGGTAAGAAAAATACCAAATTCCAGCCTGCTCTATATATCTTACCCCACGTAAGTGAGGAAAAAACTTGAAAGTTTATATCCCAGGGGAACTGGCTCACTAACAGCCTAAGAAATAATCACACAACTATAGCATATTTCTCTTCCTGTCATGTTTATCATCACATAATTAAAGGTATTTTTGCCAGTGTTCCTTTTATCTAGTATATCATGTGTATATTTCAACAACAAAATGACAGCATACTAAAAATCAGAATTCAGTGCTAAGGGACAGTGCAAGTTTCAGAAACAAACTCATTGGAATCACATAGTAGGTTATCAGAAGTGTACTTTAAACAACTATGATTAATATGCAAATGAGCTTCATGAAAAAATAGAAATTTTGCATGAATAAAAGGATAATGGAAGCAAAGAGATGGAAATTAAAGAATGAAAATAAAATTCTAAATATAAAAAACATTGTAACAGAGATTAATGACTTTGACGGACTTATTTGTAAACGGGATAAGGCTAAAAATTCTCTGCACTTTAGGCTATGTCAATAAAATTTTCCAAAACTAAAAAATAAAGATAGAAAAACCTAGGACAAAAGGAACAGAACAGCCAAAAATTCTGTAGGTTGCAGAGGTCCATAGGTTAAGAATTCTCCTACAAGCCTACAAGTCAAGGTGTCTGCATTTGTGAATGTAGGGGGATCATCACAATGGTTGAATTTAGATTGCAGTACAAATAGGGCTGAGAGGATGCTTTAAATTCATTTTTGTGTGAACGTGGGTTCTATCACTCCTCTCTCTCTATTGCCTTTATTTCAATATTCCTTTCTATCCTTTCCTCCTTTAAATTAGCATATATTTGGGAGGTATCTGTACATGTAAAAATGAGAATCAATCAGTGCTGTGGGTATGATGGAACATGTCTGTAATCCCAGAACTTGGGATTCAGAGGCAGAAGGATCACCATGAATTTGAAGACAGCCAGAGCCCCGTAGCGAATTTAAGGTCACCTTGAACTACACAGTGAAATACTATTTCTAAAACAATAATAACAAATTAAAAAATCAACCAGTGCTTTAATGTAAATAATATCCTTCATGTGTAAGTCAAGGTAACCCAAAATTCTGTAGACTGAAGAGATATATAAATACCAAAATTAACCAAAACTGAGATTATGTCATTGGGAAACACACTAATTAAAGAGATATCCATACTAGTGACAGGATTTTTCATTCTAATTAATTCTCAATCCTCAACACAAAATAATAATAAAAACATGAGAAAATGAGAAAACCATATGCTTCCAAACATTCCAAAAGCTGCTTCCACAGGCACTGACAGGAAGACAAAAACCAAACGGATAAAATATTTGAAAAGATAAAACAAATAAACAAAAAGATAGCAAGGATTGTGGTAATTCCTGTTTCCTTTTTTTTTTTTAATCTCGGATTACTTTTGCTATTATTGGACTCTTCTGGTTCTAGACTAATTTTAAGATTTTTTTTCTCCAGTTCTGTGAAAAATGCTATTGATATTTTGATTGGGATTGCATTAAATCTATATATCAATTTTGTAAGCATGACCATTTTGACTTTACTCTTACTGCCTAAGAACGGAAATATATTTTCATTTTCTCATGTCCTGTTCAGTTTCCTTTTTCAGGGTACTGTAGTTTTTATTGTAAACTCAACTCCTAAGTATTTAATTTTCTTTGTGCTACTATGAATGGTATTTTTTCCTACTTTCTTTTTCAGTGGGCTCATTATTGGTGTACAGGCACACCATTTTGTGTATTTATTTTGAATCCTTCTACATTACTCAATTTGTTATTAATTCTAGGAGTCTACTGGTAGGTTTTGGGGAACTTCTTTGAGAGGGTCATGTCAACTACAAACAATGATTATTTAACTTCTTCCTTTCCTAGGCACATCCCTCTTATTTCTTTTCTTGCTAAATTACTTTTCCTAATGTCTTAAGCACTATGTTGAACAGGAGTGGTGATAGTGGACTTCTCCATTGCAGATTTTAGAGGAAAACTGTCAGTTTTTCTCCTTTTAAATATGATGTTGGCAGAAGGTTTGTCATGAATAGATTTTATCAGATTGAGATCAGGTCCTTCTATAACTATTTTCTTCAGTGTTTTTATGATGAAAAGATATTGGATTTTGTCAAAAGCTTTTCTGTGTCTATTGACATGCTCATGTGATTTTGTATCCTCACTTTGGTTTATGAGATGCATTTATTGATCTGCATATGTTGAGCCATCCTTACATACCTGGAATGAAGCCTACTTGGCTATGTTTTTGATTATTTGTTGCATTCTGTTTGCCAGTATCTTCTCATGGATTTTTGCATCTATATTTATTAAAGTTATGGGTCTATAGTTCTCTTTTTTGATTGGATCCTTGTCTGGTTTTAGAATTAGAGTAATGGTAGCTTTCAGGGATGACTTTAGGAATACTCCTTCATTTTCAATTTTATTAAAGAGTTTGAGGAGTACTGATTATATATATTCCCTGAAGTTTTTGTAGAATTCAGCAGTCAATTGAGACCTGTAACTTTCTTACTTGTTAGTTTTTGTTTAAATTACTACTTAAATTTAACTGCCTGTTATTGGTTTATTTGCGATTTTTAAAATCTTCTTGGTTTAGTTTGAATAATATATATGCATTTAGAAATCTATTGATTTCTTCTAAAAATTCCAATTTTTGGCATATAATTTTGTGAAGTAGTCAGTAATAATCTCTGGGATTTGGGCAGTGTTTTCACTTTTTTCATTTCTAATTGTTTTGACTTGTGTCTTTTCTTTTCTATATAGTTCTTTTCATTTTGGTAAGACTGGGTAAGTGTTGCTCTGTATTGTTCATTCTTCAAGAGAACCAGCTTCTTGAAGGAATTTTTTGTATGTTTTATTTGGTCTCAATTTCATTGATTTCTTCTCTGATTTTTATAATTTCTTTCCTTGCACTAGATTTGAATTTGAATTGTTCTTGATTTTCTAGGACTTTGAGGTGCATCATGAGGTTATTTGGGCTTGGTCTGTTTTTATGGTGTGGACATTCACAGCTTTAAACTTCCCACATAGAATTGCTTTCATTGTGTCCCATAAGTCCTGGTATGTTATACTAGGATTTCGTTTAGTTTTAGAAACTTTCTTATTCTTATTTGACTTCTGTAATCAATTGTTTATTTAACAATATGTTTACTTTCATTGCATTTGTTCCATTTCTGTATCTTGTTATTAACTTCTGGTTTTATTGTACTGTGATCTGATAATACACATTGTATAATTTCAATTCCTTTTCATTTACTTAAGCTTGCTTTATTGGCCAGTAAGTAGTCTATTTTGGAAAATGTTCCATGTGGTGCTGACAAGAATGTCTACTCTAGTGTTGGGTGGCACAGTCTGTAGATATATTTTAAGTCCATATATTTGAAGGTTTTGTCCAACTCTGATATTTTTTGTTAATATTTTGTCTAGTTGATCTATCTTTGTGAGAGTGAGATATTAATGCCCTCCACTATAATGGTCATTCTGTTTATCAGTAGTAGTACTTATTTTATGAATTTGGGTGCATTGTTCTTTGGTGCATATACTTTTATAATCGCTATGTATTCCTGTGGAATTATTACCTTAGCCAATATGTAGAGCTCATTTTTGCCTTTTGTGACCTGTTTTGGCTTGGAGTTCACTTTGTCTGAAAATAGGATAGATACACAGGCCTTTTTCAATTTCCCATTATATTGTTTATCATTCGTTGATTGTTAGTTATGAGTTTTGGAGTGGTTAAATGTGTTTCTTGTCTATAGGATACTATTGGATTTTGTCTCTTGGTTCATTTTGCTACTTTGTGTCTTTGGTTCAGAATGGAGACCATGTATAATGATAGTTATAACTGATAAGTAATGACTTATTGTTGTCATGTGCTTATTTTCCTGATTTTGATTTTCTCTTTTTTTTCTGTTTAACTGCTCATCCTTCTTGGTGTACACATTGCATTCGACATTTTGTCATTGTTATCTTCATTGTCTCTTACTAGGATATCCTTGAGAATTTTTTGTGTGCTGATTTGGTGGTCATGAACTTGTTTAGGTGGTCTTTATCATGGAAATACCTTATTTCTCCATTGATTTTTAAAGATAGATATGTCAGTTTAGATTGGAAATTGGTTTTTTTTTAGAGCTTAAACACTTCACTACAAGATCTCCCAACTCTTAAGACTTGTGTTGAGAAGTCTGCTATAATTCTAATGGGTTTAATTTTAGATGTTATTCATTGCTTTTTTCTAATCACCTTTAAGATTCTGTTCTTGTGGTTGACTTCCAAGATTTTGACAATGACATGCTATGTGGAGGTTCTTTTATGATCATGGCTATTTGAGGTTCTGTATTTCTCACTTTTCTGTATCTTAACATTTTCCCTTTATTTGGATATTTTTCTGCTATTATTTCTGTGAACGAGATTTTTGTGCCATTTGTGATGTCTTCTCATTTTTCACTAATTCCAATTAATCTTAGATTAGTTGTGTATTCATCATATAGCAGCTGTTGGGACCACTTTTCATGTTGCTTTTGTTGTTTTATAGGTGTCTCTCATTAGAAGATAACAAACAGCCTTGTCTTCTATTTTTGACACTCTCTCATCACATCGGTCATATCTGCTGCCCATACTTTCAAAAGAATTTTTAATTTCCCTAATTTCTATTTTGAGTCTTTTTATGGACTCTCTTTTTCTATATTGGCCATTCATATTTTGCCACATTTATTTAGCTCTGTTAGCTTTTTATTAGTCTTATGTAGACTTGCTGATTGTTTTATTTGACACATAGCCTGTTTACTTATTTATTCTGTGAGCTTGCCAAATGTTATCTGCTGTTATATCATTTTGAATAATTCAGCAATATAACTTTTGGTTCCTACATTTTGTTTCCCCATGGATCAGTTTTGAGGTAATCAGGAATTTCTGGAGACAATTTTTGCCTTGTCATCTCATGTTGTGTATCTCTGCATCTGTGTGTGTGTGTGTGTGTGTGTGTGTGTGTGTGTGTGTGTGTTGATTACATGTTGACTGTAGGGGAAAACGTTGTTGCTACTAGGGGGATGTGTTTAGGTAATAGCTACTTTTTAGTGGTGTCCTTTGAGCATGACTAACTATTGACCTTTGCCTCTGTCTGATGATTTCAACCACTTCCATGTACTTTGAATGAGATGGTGCAATGTACTTGGTTTAGAGCATGCTTCTCCAGGAATTGACCACATTATTGTTATTAACAATTAACATGTGCATCTATCATATTTTCAGACAAAGTGAACTCCAAGCCAAACAACAAGACAATCCAGATAATGGCATCCCATGAAATCCCATTAAAAACAACATCTGTATCACCTTGGTTACAGTAAATAGTTGGTTATTTAAAGGAAAGTAGATAAATCCTTAGCCCAACTTACCAAAAGAAGGACATAAAAGATCCATGTCAATGTAATTAGAAATGAAAAGGGTGAAATCATAATGGACATCACCAAAATACAGGCAATTATAAGTAACTGCTCTGAAAATCTGTATTCCAATAAGTTAGAAAATCTAGACAAAAAGAGTAGATGTCTAGACACATGAATTACTGAAACTGAAACAAGACACAAAAACGCAGAAGAGTCCAAAAACATAAAATGAAATTGAGGTAAAAATGAAAACCATGCTATTATGATTTATATATAGATGTCTCCCTGAGGAGACATCTATATGAGGTTACCAAAAG
This sequence comes from Cuniculus paca, assembly GCA_004365215.1. Taxonomy (NCBI): domain Eukaryota; kingdom Metazoa; phylum Chordata; class Mammalia; order Rodentia; family Cuniculidae; genus Cuniculus; species Cuniculus paca. Next base: position 14,121 of record RJWT010016104.1, on the reverse strand, counting down.
TCATGGGGGAATCTTTGGAACATGATTACAATAAAGGGTCATTATACCTCACTTACTATTAGGAGGTGAGTCCTGGTGAGAAGACGTAAATCACTGTGGACATGAATCAGGTATATTTCCATTCCCATCTGACTTGCTGTTAGGATCTGGTACCTGATCAAAATAGTTGGATCTCTGTGAGCATGACCCAGAAAGTTGTATATCCTTTCTCAGCTCTTCCAGCAACTCTACTTTCTGGGCGCCATGACATGAGCAGTTTTCCTTTCTCCAGAGTCCTCTTCCTTGCTCTTCTGCCTTAGCATCAGTCAAACTATGAACTTAACTATGATCCAAAGTAAACCTTTTCTCTCTTAAGTTGTGGGTGCTAGGTATTATGTCTTAGCAATGAGGAAAGTGACTAAGTTTCTAGGTAAGAAAAGACCAGAAATCAGTAAATTCACTGTTAAATTTTAGTAGAACTTTTGAAAAAAATCAGAGCCAATACACCTTGGACTCTTCTATGAAATTGAAAGGGAAGGAACACTGCCAGACTCATTCCTCAAACTAGTATGACCCTGTTTGTTTGTTTGTTTGTTTTTTAAAGAAGAGGACTTAACCAAAAAAGTAACTGCAAACCAATCTCCTTAATGAAGATGCAAAATTTGGAAACAAATTACTTGCAAAGAGAGTACAAGAAACCATTTAAAATGATCGGATAAAGAGGATCAAATTGGTTTCATCTGACCTGCAAAGATAGTTTCCCACATGTAAATCAATAAATGTAATATATGACATAAACAGAATAAAAAATTGCAGAAAAATCTCAATAGATGCAAAAAAATCTTTGAAAATTTTCAGCATCCATTGATAATTTTAAAAAGCCTTAATGAAAATTGGTATAAAGATCCTAATTTAAAAAAATAGAAGCCATTCATGATATAGTCACTGTCAACATCATATTAAATGGGGATGATCTGAAAGTGTCCCCGACTAAACTCAGGAAAAAGATAAGTATATTCACTTTATTATTTTCCATTTGATATAGTATTCAAACATTAGCCAGAGCATTAGGCAAAAGAAAGAAAACAAAGAGATTTGAATATTAAAGGAAGAAATCAAACTATCTTTGTTTTCAGATGATATGATCTTTAACACACAGGGTTTGACTTAGTCACAATCTCATTGTTAGGACACAATACCTTTCCCATTAATTAAGAAGAGAGGTTTATTTTTGTTCATAATTTCAGAAGTTTCAGTCTATGACCAGACAGCTCCAAGAATAAGTGGCATGGTGGAAAGACTATGGGGGAAAAAAACTGCTCATGTCATTGCAGTCAGGAAGCAGAGAGAGAAAGAAGGTGGCCTTGGTGACCATTCTCAGGAAAAGTGTTCTTAAATCTCTATTCTTATGGGAAAATACAAGAGTTTACCCCCATTTATCTTGAGAAGGGTGCCATCTCCCTGATTCCTGAGACACCCTGAAACCACATTTCCTGTACTTGCTTTCTTCTTAATGTGAATCTTTCCATGAACCTACTGTCCTTTTTTAATTAAGCTTTTCATTACATTTTAAATATACAAAATGATAACTTTCATCATAGGGACTTTGTACCTGTACATAACTTATCTCAGTTCCTCTTTTTCCCCATTCCCTAATCTTCTCTTCAGTTCGTCTTCAAAAGTTTTGTTTTCAGTTATCCCTCTGTTCTCTTTTTCCCCTTTCCCTTCATTTCCCCCTCTACTACCATTATCCAGTTGACATTTTCTTCCTATTTCATATCTAGTATACAGTCTTGTCTTTATTTATACTTTTGGTTTCTCACACCAGAGAATCAATGTGATATTTACAAATATATGTTTTATGTGTTTCACATAAAAGTATGGTATCAAAGTACATCCAATTATCTATAAAGGTCTCAAGTTTCTCCTTTATGGCTGAGTAGTTCTTCATTGTATTTTTAAAAAAATAAAAGCACATCTTTATCCATTAATACTCTGATGGGCATTTGGGTGATTTCCAAGATTTATTTGTTACAAACTGTGCTGCTTTAAACATGAGTGTGCATGCATGACTGCGGTACAATATTTTTAATTCTTTTGGGAAGATACCAAGAAGGTGAATAGCTACATCAAGTAGAACCTCTAGTTTTAGTTTGTAAGGAATCTCCACATTGGTTTCCACAGTGGTGGCACCAATCAACCCTCCCACCAACAATGGTGTGAGACTTTTTCTTCACAGCCACACCAGCATTTGTTATTGGCTGACTTCTTGATAACTGCCATTCTTTCTGAAATGAGATAGACTCTAAGCATTATTGTAATTTACATCTCTCAAATGACCACTGATGTTGAACATTTTTTTTCATATATTTATCTGCTGTTTCTACTACTTCATCAAAGAATTGTCTATTTCAGATGCTCATTACCAGATTGGGTCTTTAAGCTGTTTTTATCACAATAGCTTTGTAGTGTGATTTAAACTTGGGAATTATTATGCCTACTGACTTGCCTTTGTTGCTCAGAATTGCTTTTGCCATTCTCAGTCTCTTCTGGTTCCAAATAAATTTTAGGGTTATTTTCTCTGGTTCTGTGAGACATGCTATTGATATTTTGATCAGGATTGTGTTAAATCTGTATAACAATTTTGGGAGCATGGCCATTTTCACTGTGAGGTTTCTTTCTATCCAATAACAAGCAATACCTTTCCATTTTGTAATATCCTCTTCAATCTCCTTTTTTCAGAGTAGTTTTCAGTATAAAGCTCATTTACTTCTTTTGTTAGATTAATTCCTGCGTATTTCATTTTTTTATGTAATTATGAAAGGCATAGTCTCCCTGATTTCTCTCTCTGTGAGATGTTTGCATACAGGAATACTATTGATTTTTGAGTGTTGAGTTTGTTTTGTTTTGTTTTTTTGAAAAGTATAAAACCAAACAAAATAAAACAGAATAGTCAATTGAAACAAAACAATGAACATGTTACATAACTTCAAAACAATGTAAAAGAAAATCAATTATAGCTACCATAATGCCTCTTGTTATCTTGCGTATAACTGCCCATACCATCAGGAATAAATAAAATCAAACAAAAAAGAACAGAATAAAACCAGTAAAAGAATACAAGGAAAGGAATACAGGACTTCAAAAACAGTATAATAGTAAAATGATATTGGCTACCATAATGCCTCTTGTCTTCAAAGTAGTTGCCTGTGCCTTCAGATATAATACAATCAAACAAAACAAAAAAGTAAAAACAATCAAAACAAAACAATGACAGAAAAACAGGGCTTCAAAACAAGACAAAAGGAAATCAATTATAGCTACCATAATACCTCTCATTATCTTCAAAATAACTTTCCATACCATCAGGGGCAAATAAAATCACCAGCCAATGCAGTCCTCTATGTCCACTGCTCCCCTCCACAGCCACGTCTCTTTGTAGAGGTCTCTGGGGTCACCAGCTGCCACCATCACCACGACCTTGCTTCCCTAAGTTCTGACAGCTCCTCTCACACAGTGAGTCCAGTTCAGGACCAAGGTGCCACCAGCCACTGCCTTCTTTGTTTAAATTTTACTTTTTACTCTCTCTGTGGTCTTCAATTCACACTTTTTAGATTCCTCCTGTGTCCAGGAAACCCATTTCCTTCCTTCTTATCTTGCCCATGATGCTATAATCCATTGTCTGGATGGTGACTCTCAGAGAAGTTGTTTACTCTGTAGCTTACTGTTCCACCATCTTCCTAGAAGTCCCCGAGTGTTGACTTTGTATAAGAGTTATGCAAATGAATTTAGTTATTAAATCTAGAAGTCCTTTGGTGACTTGGGGTCTTTTGTGTTGAGCACCATGTCATTTGCAAATAATGATAATTTAACTTCTTTCCTATCTTTATTCCTTTTATTTCTTTCTGTTGTCTGATTACTCTGGTTAATGTTTCAAGAAGTATATTAAATTGGCCTGGTGGTAGTGGACATTCTTGTCTTATTCCTGATTTTAGAGTGAAAGCTCTCACCTTTTGACCATTATGATGATGTTGGCTGTGCATTTGGTTTAGATGGTTTTTATCAGATTGAAATAAAGATTTTCTGCTCCAATTATCTGTTGGGTTTTCATCACAAATGCTTGTTGGACTTTGTCAAATGCTTTTTCTGCATCTATTAAGATGATCGTGTGTTTTTTCCCTTTGATCTGTCAATATTTTGTTTTATATTTATTGATTTCATATGTTGAACCAATCCTACATACCTGAGATGATTCCTACTTGGTCTTGGTGTATAATTTTCTTGACAATTTGATGTATTCTTTTTATCAGTATCTTATGGAGGAGTTTTGCATCTATGTTCACTAGGGAGTTCGACCTGTAGTTCTCTTTTTCAACTGGGTGTTTCTCTGGTTTTGGTATCAGGTTAATACATGTTTCCAGGAATGACTCTGGGAGTATTGCTTCCCTTCAGTTTCATTAAAGAGCCTGAAGAGTAATGGCATTAGATCTTCCAAATTTCTTATAGAATTCAGTAGTGAATCCATCAGAACCTGTACTTTTCTTTATTAGTAATTTTAATTACATTTTTTATTTCATTTACTGATATTGAGTTACTTAGAATGTATATTCTGATTCAACTTTGTTAATTCATATGTATCTAGGAATTTGTTCATTTCTTCTGTTTTTCATCTCATTAAAGTACACACTCTTGACGTAGGTATTGATGATCTGGATTTCCACAGAACCCATTGTGAACTCACCCTTTTCATTCCTAGTTGTATGAATTTGAGTGTTTTCTTTCCTTTTTGATAAGGTTGAATAAGGATTTGTCATTTTATTTAATTTTTCAAAGAACAAACTTTGATTTGTTGATTCTTTTTATTATTTCCTAGTCTCTATTGCATGAATTTTTGGTCTGATCTTTGTAATTTCCTCTTTTGTACTAGCTTTGGGCTTGACTTGTTCTTCTTTTTTCAAAAATTTGAGGTACAACATTAGGTTGTTTATCTGAGCTCATTCTATTTTCTTGATGTGAGAAATAACCAATATAAAGTTCCCTTTTAGAATTGCATTCATTGCATCACATAGGTTCAGCTGTTTTGTCAGCGTTATCACTTAATTGTACATACTGTCTAATTTCTTCTTTAATTTCATCTGTGACTCATTTTTCAGTAGGGTGTTATTTAATTTTCATGTATTTATGAAGTTTTTGTGGTTTCTTTTCCCATTGAATTCCAATTTATTTGTACTATGATCTGATACTATGCATGGATAATTTCAATTCTTTTCCATTTACTTCAGCATATTCTATGAGACAGTATGTGGTCTATTTTGGAGAAGGTTCCATGTGCAGCTGAAATGAATGTATATTCTGTTGCTGTAGATACCTTCTAAGTTCACTTATTCACAGATTTGGTTCAGTTCTGATAATCTTTGTTCATTTTTTGTCTAGTTGATCTGTCTATATGTGATAATGTGTATATATATTAAGGTCCCCATTAAGATTGTGTCAGTGCTTATTTGATCTTTCATCTTGGTGAATATTTGTTTCTATATAGTTGGGAGCACCAGTATTTGGTGCATATATATTTATAACTGTTATCTCGCCGCCGCCGCCTCCTCCTCCTCCTCCTCCTTCTTCTTTTTCTTCTTCTTCTTGTTTTCCCTTAACAAGAAAGCAGTAACCTTCTTTGTTTCTTTTGACAAAAGATTAACTTTGGTTTGAAGTTCATTTTATCTGCAAATACAATAGCTACCACTGCTTTTTCTCAGGTTGCTGTCACATGGAATTTTGTTTCCTGTCCTTTGACTTTTAGTCTGTGAATTTCTTTTCTTAATTAAATGTATTTCTTCTATGCAAGAGAGAGCAGAGGTAGAAAAAAAAAATAAAAAAAGAAAGTAGAAAAAACAATCCCACAGAGAAAGGAAAATAAAACAAAGAGAAAGAAAACAACAATCATAAAGATCCTCTGGTGTCCACAGTTCTGTACTAGTGTTGAAATCAGAGCCCATACCTTGCTGGGTAACTCTACCAATCCTGCAGTAAAATTAGTGTTGGACATGGAGCTTATATTGGCCTCTGGATGTGGGGGCTTGGGGCAGAGTCTTCAGCCAGTAATTTTATGTATTTCCCTCAGCTGCCCACCGTTACTTTATTCTGTTTTTCTCTGTGTCACTCTACCAGATGCTGTGGCACCCTAAGACAGAGACACCCTGGGGATGCTCCCAATTCCATGTACAGTTGGATCCTCCTGGACTTTGCACAGCCTCTTCTGTACCACTTCCACTGACATGACTCTATCTTCTCATGCCACTTGTTGCAGGGTCAGCATGGGGTGGGGTGTTGTAGGTTGATTCTCTCTTATCCTGCCACCACCATGGAGACAACCCATGGCTTCTTGGTCCCATTTCAATCTCCTCTCTTGTGGGGAAGGAGTGTCAAACTCCCACTTGTTGTGCCATGGCACAGATCTGCTTATATCGTGCATGTCATCATCCCACTCTCAAGCCACTCATCACAGGGTGGAAAGGATTATGCTGTTTCACTCACTAGCTTTCCTGTTGCCAACACCACCACCACTACCACTGCCACCACAGCCACTATGGTTTCTAACTTTGCTGATGCACTGCTTCTACCATCACCACAGAGATGGCCCAAGGCTGTATGGCCCTGCTTCAATCTCCTCTCCCACAGGAGGAGTGCTGACATTACTCATTGCTGTGCCACTGGTGCAAGGACACTTAAATCCTGAGTGTCATCATTCTTCTTCCAAGATACTGGTCATGGGGTAGGAGGGGTTGTGCTGTTCTAGTCACTACTTTGGCCACCACTGCTACTGTGGTCTCTAACTTTTTTGTCCCTATAGATTCCAGTTATCTGGTCTGGTTCATGACAAAAAATAGAAAACAAAAACAAAACAAACAACAACAAAACACCTAGCAACCCATCAGGAAGGGAGGAGTTCCCTAGTTACTCACCCTGTGTGTGCTGGTGAAATTTGCTGACAGCCTGCACTGTCATGTTTGGAGGAAAGGCAGAGAGGCCTTATATCCCAGTTATCCTGTGTGGTTTGAGTTAGCTGCACTTTTTCAGTCTACCCGTGCTTTTTAAACTTTCCGGTAAGGTGGGAGCCCCACCAGCATTCCTGTGGCCTGGATCAACACTTTATCAAGCAGTATGTCTATGTTTTGTTTGATATACAAGTCTTTATTTCAGATAGATTTTGGGATCAGGATGTATGTTTCTCCCTTCCTTCCAATTACCTGTGTTTTTAGTTGATTTTCTCTGAGTAGCTCCAATGTGGGACCTCCTGTATTCCTAAATTACTGTCTTAACATTGTCTAGTTACTGAGACACAATTCCAAACACCCACATGTTACAGGAGGAATGGCTGATTTTTGCTCACAGGTTTAGAAGTTTTAGTCTATGTACTGCAGGCTCAAATGTAGGAATGGCAAATAGAAGGACTTTCTGAAAAGAAAAACTGTTCATGTGGCAGTTTCTAGGAAGCAGAAAGAGATGAAAGGTGTTGGAAAGGCAGATATACCCTTCCAGGATACATCTCCAATGCTCTAGCCCTATCTAGGTCTCACCATCTACAAGTCATATATAGCAACTCCATTACCCAGTAACCTATGAGTGCATGAGATCTTGGGGGAGTCATTCTGGATCTAAACTATAGCACTCCACCTCTGATCCCCAAGAACACATGCACATTCCTTTATGAAATGTTTGTAGTTGGTGTCTGTGAGTTGCCATATTCTTAACAGTTGCAGCACTGCTGAAGGTTATAAGTTCAAAATCTCTGAGACTCAAGATAAATTATTAGCTAAGGGCCACTGTGAAAAATCAAGTTAAACATTTCTAACATAAACTGGCACACGATAAACATACACTAGGGATAAAGAGAAAGATGGAAAGGAATGGGATAAAAGGAAAATGGAAATCCACCAGAACAATCACTAAACTCTGAACTCTATGTCCAGCACCAAGGTAAAATTGTGGCAAGATTTAAAGTCCAAAGGATGTGGTCAGATCCACTCCCCCATGTCATTACCTGATGTTGCAAATGTGGCCTCACTCTTTGGGTGGCTTTGCTTTCTGTTTGATGCTTCACTCATTAGTCATTCCATGTTCTGCCCTCTTGAAATTTCTTCAATCTACAATGCACAGTTTTATATACTGTCCTCTCAGAGGCACACTGCTTGCCCACACAGTTTTCTTCTGAAATGTGGGTAGAAGACTCGACCCTACAACTCTTACATTTATCATACCTGTAAACCCAGTACCACAAGGATAATACTATTATTGCTGCCACCTGTGCAATAGGTAAACTCCCTTAGATCATGGCTGCAGAGGTCTCTGAATGGCTGGATGGTTGAACAATGTAAAATGAATACTGAGGAATTGATTTATTAGGCATTCCTTCTCAAGCAGGGTGCCCTGGGTCTTTCTTGTCAAAGCAAAATCTTTCAATTTTGCACCAATGGTCCTGTAATGCAAACAGTCTTGCATATTCCTGAAATGCCCTAAAAGCATCAATTCTATTTTCCTGAAGCAAAGTACTTGACTTCTTTTTAGGGCGCAACCAAGTTCTCATGTGCTGTGACTTTATAGACACTTTCAATTGGCCAAAACTGAAACATTTTAAATGGTATTTTTGGTCCTAATTTTCAGAATGAGCCTGGTAAAAAGCCACCAGAAGTACCTGTGTCACAGACTGAATGTTAGGTTACTTTGAAATTCCTCCACTATACTTATTCTACCACAATAAACTCAGGCTCCCATAAAGTCTCAGGATAAGAGCAAAATGTACATAAATTTTGTCCCAACAGATAACATACATGGCCTGAAGTCCAAGTGCTGATGAATTCTTCTGAGGCTAATCTTTATTATCTACATTTCTATTAGAATTATGGCCTTCAAAATTCTGACAAGTTTTCCCATTAGTATTGGTTAATAAATTCTAGGGCTTCTCTTTCCAAATTCCCATAAAGCAGATCTAAAGATTTTTAACCACATATTTAGGCATATTCCTGGAAATGATCCAATTATACCTGTTAACAAAATACACATTTGTCATTTTCTCATCATGGAGACACAATTTCTAACACCTGCAACTTAAAGGAAAAGTTTGTTTTGGCTCACAGTTTCAGAAATTTCAGTACCTCAATGGTAAGCTCAAATGCAGAAATTGAATAATGGAAGGGCCTGAACAGATGAAAGTTGCCCATGTCATGGGGGCCAAAAAGTTGAGAGAAAAGGAGTGACTGACAAGGAAGATATGCCCTTCCAGATCACATCCCCATGGTTCACTTCTAACTAGAACCTACCACCTACTGGGAAGTCAGAAATAGCCTCCTTATGATTCACCAATGTTCCAAAATCCCATCCTCTGATCAAAGGAGATTTTTGAGTGTCATTCTGGATCTCAATAATAATATATGGCTTCCTATGCTCTAGTTTACAGGTGCTTCCTTTTTGGTGAAACTGAAGACTTTTCAAATGGGCTTTGCTCTTCTTATCAAGTTAACTCTGACTAAAAATTCCCAGTGGTATCCATGCCACAGCCTAAACATTATGTTGCCTTGAAATTTTCTCCATCTGAATAAATAGTTCATTTCTGTTACTCTCAGTCTCACACAGATTCAGGACATGATGAAAATGTCAACAAATTTTCTGCTGGTGCATAATACAAATGGCCTCTGGTCCAAATGTCAATGGAGTTCTTGTTCCAAACTGAAATCTTCTGAGGCTTGTATTTCCTGTCCACATTTATATCAACATTCTGGTCCTCTAAGATATGCTTCCATCAAGGTTGGCATACATAATTCAGGGCTTCTCTATTTACATCTTTAAACTTTTCCAAAGTCTTCCCACAATTAATTTTAAAAGATTTCTAAACCACATGATCAAGTAACAGTCAGGGATGACCCCGCTCCTCATACCAAAATTCATCTTCGTAAGTCTCCAGTCATTGGGGCAGAATACTCAACCCCATAACTTAATGGAAGAGAACTTCAATTTGGCTCACTGCTTCAGAACTTTCCACCCATGATTTATTGGCTCCAAAGATGAAGCAGAATAGTGGAAATACCAAAGTGGAGGAAATATGCTTATGTTATACTGACCAGTAAGTAGAGAGAAAATACAGCAGCTAGAGAAGGAAACATACACTTCCAACTCACCACGTACCAGATCCTACCTCCTAAAATGAAGTGAGCTATGGTACCTGAAAATCCTGATTATATTTCAAAAAGCTAGGATTAGACGTCCCACTTGATCCATCTCTTCCCCTTCTGAATATCTACTTGGAAGAATTAAAACCATCTTACCACAGGGATATATGCACACCCATGTTTATAACAGCACAGTTTGTAATATCTAAATCTTGGAAACAACCCAAATGTTCATCAACTAAGGAACAGATAAAGAAGTTGTGGTTTTTTGATATAATGTAATACTACTCTGCCATAATGAAGGAAAAATTTGAGGCATTTATGGGAAAATGGATACAATTTGAGACCATACACTTATTTACTTACATGTGTAAACATCACATTGTCTCCCTGGTGTGAAAATTGAAAGAGTAAATAAGGACCAAAATGTACAATAGATAATGTGAAATGGGAAGAAATCATTCAAAATGAAAGGGAAATTAGGTTGGAGGAAAGGGAAAAGGAAGGAAGGAAAAAGAAAAAAAAACAAAAAAGATAAAATGGAAACAAAGTTTTGTAAATAGAGAGTGGAATGTGGGTTGAAGGGAGGAGAGGGGATTGGAAAAAAACAGGAATTCAAATATAACACACACCACTACAAATTCCCTATGACTATGATCATTGTATATATCTAAAATGTGTCAATAAACTTAATTTTAAAAAACTCAAAAATAGTCTGTGTTTTTCCCAAAGATGGAAAATATATACTTCTCAGATGATAAAACATAAAAGATTTACGAAAACTTAGTAGGATCCAAAACCAACATACAAAACAGTAACTTTTCTACACACCAATTAATGAATTTTCTGACAAAGAAATTATGAAAAAAGTAATATTCATAATAGCCATACACACATACACTTAGCAATAAATTAGAGACATGAGTGACTTCAAAATGAAATTACAAAACACTTAAGCAATAAAAGAGACTAAAATGTGGAAACACCCCCTGTGTTCATACATTGGAATAATATTCTTAGAGGAACCATAATATTCAAAGCAACCTAAAAACTAACGAAATCTCATCAAAATGCAAATGATATTCTTTACAGAATTAGAAGAAAGGTCACAAAATTCATATGGAAGTACAAAAGACCCGAAATCACCAATGCAACATTAAACAAAAAGAGCAAAGCTAATGGCATCACAATGACTGATTTTAAAACATACTAAAACTGTATTAGCAAAACTAACATGATATTGGCTTAGAAAAAGACACACAGACAATGAAACAGAGCATTGATTTCTTTTAAAAATAGAATATCATTTTCTAAAGGGTGATATCTATGCTTAAGATCTGTTCCTCAATTCTAGAGATCCAGATAGAAACTTTTTAAATTTTCTTTCAGATTTAATAAAATCCTATAGAGAGACTCATTTTAAAATTGTGCATGAAATTGACATATAGAGTCACTGTCAGCACAAACTATGGGAAAGGAGAACTAGACCTGCCACACCAGAAACAGCACCATGTTTGGGCCACTGCTGGACTGGTACATCAGAGCCAAGCCTTTCCCTGTGAGTCAGTGTTAGCACAGACTGTGGGGAGGGAGAACTAGACACACCCCACTGGGAACAGCACCATGTGTGGGCCACTGCTGGACTGGGACCTCCAGAGCCAAACCCTTCACCATGAGTCACCGTTGGCAGGGGAACAGTTATATCCCAGCTCCTTATGGCTCATGGGCTGGCAAACAAAAGTGTCAACTCCCCCCCACCAAGTGACCGGCTGATCCTGAGAAATACAGACTCTGATGATAGCTATTAAGGTGAAACACAATTGAATGTCTGCGGTGCTTTGATGTTTCACTGACCTTGCAGGTCTAGTGCCAGTGGTTTGATCATCTATTCAGAAGATAGCGGTATACAGCATGGCCTCTAGGGGAGGTCTCCTTCTGAGGGTGGTATCCATTGGTGATTCCCTATAGTCTCACTCTGAAGTCCTACATTGTTTATTGTTTCGTTGGGTTGGGTTTTATTCTCTTTTGCTTTGTTTGATTATGTTATACCCAGTGGCATGAACAGCTATTTCAAAGATAGTAAGATATATGTGGTAGCCATTTTGAATTTACTATTGTCTTGTTTTGTAGGCTTTTATTGTATCCCTTGTTTTGTTTTTACTGTTTCTATTCTATTCTGTTCTGTTTGACTTTTACTATGTCTGAAAGTATCTGCAGCTGTTTTGAAGACAACAAAAGGAATTATGGTAACTATTACTGATTTTGTAATGTGGTAAAATCCTATATCACTTACTCTGGTTTATTCTGATTGGTTTTATTCTATTTTATTTTTCTTGGTTTTTATCCTCTTTAAAATAAAAAAATAATTGAAAAGAAATTTGCATATAAAGCCAAACACCAGTTTATGGTTTTGGTTTTTTTTTGCCTTTTCCGGCGCAAGGGTTGTTTTAGCATTCCATAGTACTTTCTTTATAGTGTCAAGGTACCCAAGAATCACAAGGTCTTGAGAGATGGTTTGTTCAAGATAAATAATCCTGGTGAACTATTTCTATTCCATAATGGAATAAATGTCCGTTAAAAATGCCAACTATTTATATAGTGTATGTCTCATAACTTGTCCTCTTTCCTTTTCTTTCCTCTTTTCCTTCCTGCCTTGATCCTCAGGAATATTCTTAAATTTACATGACTAGTTTAATCAAGTTTAAATAAAATTAGTACAATTATAAATGCTTTTGGATGTACTTGGGAAGTTAAAAAGGATGACAATTTACTACACAGATCTTTGAATCTAAACTTGAATTCATCTCTCACATATGCCACCAAATAGCATGGTGAATTTGAAGCCAAGATAACATTTCCAGTCAGCTTTTCCTTATGTACAATAGAGTAATACTTACATCTCATGGGGTAGATATGGAGGTTATCTTAACACATAGTACATTACATGATTAATAATAAACTGAATCCATGTTTATTTAGCCTCAAAGGACCACTGTTTCTCAGGAGTGGATGGTGGATTCATGTGTTTCTCAGGGATTTATCAGTATTATTCTGACAAAACAGCTCATAGACTAAAATACATTTATAGGTAGATAATCTTATCTATTTTATCTGGAATTTTTTAAATCAATTTAATTCCTAGAATATAGTTATTGCTCATATCTAAATGTCCCCCCAAATTCTCATGCTTGGAAGTGAAGCCTGGCTGGAAAGGGAAGGTTAGTGGGGGTGTAACTTGAGTATATTGTTGTCCTGGTGTTATATGCACTTGAGTTCATTAGAAATATTATAGGTAGTCAAATAGGGCTGGGCCCTAAAAGGAGCCAGTGCAGAAGACCAGCTAAATTGCACTATAGAGGAAAACAAGCACCTCCCACTGTGGGCCAGATCTCAAGAAAAAAGACAAAACAAACCCTTGATCCTTGGAAGTGAGGGGTTTACTAATTCCTGACATGCCACACTCCAGACACCTTTCCTATTATACTGATCCAAAGTACTTGGATTTTGTGTCATCCTAATTTTTTTTAATTTTTTTTATTTTGAAAAGAATACAACCAAACAAAACAAAACAGAGTAAAGTCAATCAAAACAAAGCAATGAACATGGAACATGACTTTGAAACAGTGTAAAAACAAAAAAAAAGCAATAGATAAGGCTACATAATGGCTCTTGTTATCTGCAGTATGCCTGCCCATACCATCAGGGATAAGTAAAATCAAACAAAATACAACAAACTAAAACAGTAGAAACAAAACAAAACATAATAAAACAAAACAAACAAAGCAGAACAATGTAAGCAATATAGAATTCCAAGATATTAGTGAAACAGCATTGGCTACCATAATATTTGTTATCTTCACAATAGTTGTCTACACCTTGAGACATATTACAATCAAACCACACAGAATAGAGTAAAATCAATCAAAACAAACAATGAAAGCCATACAGGGTTTCTAAACAAGATAAGTAGACATCCTCGATG
>RJWT010016103.1:0-20045 GCA_004365215.1 Cuniculus paca | reverse complement strand
CTCTTTTGAAAAATGAGACACTATAGTAGCCATTGCTCATTTCCTGTTATCCAACTTGAAGACCTGTAATGCTATTCTCTTTTATCTGGTTTTATACTACTTTGTTTTGTTTGAGTTTATTGTCTATAAATGTAAGAACAACCATTTTGAAGAAAGCAAGAGACACTAGGGTAACCATTGTTAATCTCCTGTTGTTATGCTTTGAAAACCTGTATAGCTTGCAGTGTTCTCCTTTGAAATGCTATATTATGTTTGACTCTATACTGTTTTCTTTTGCTTTTTTCATTCTGTTCTGTTTTGTTTTGTCCTATTTTCTTTAAAATTTAAAAAAAAATCAAGCTCTCCAGCATGATTCCTACCAGATATTAGAGCTAGTCCTATCCCCACACCTCTTTGGCAAATTCAAGGATCAGGCTCAGCTTGCAAACGTATGATTGCTGAGCTTGCAAAGGAGGTAAGAAAAAATGGTGAAAAACATCTGTGAGTGCGTTGCTCAGAAAAGACCTTGACATAGGTTAACTCTTAAGAGTAAAAGTCAGAATTCAGTGGACAAATAACTTTCGTGTGATTTTGCCCAGTTTCTGAACTATGTGAGAAAGAAACAATATACTCAGCTCTATACCTCTGAAATATCTGTGCTCCTTCTCATTCCAGGTATCACTGTTGAGTATTTCTCACAAGGAAATTTTAAACCAAATCTCCAAAAACAAAGGAACTGCATTTCCCCATGACATTAGAAAAATACATCCTAAAGTAGATCTTTTGATCCTTATACTACACAGGCACTAATCTACACTCTCTTAGAGTAGAGTAAGACTATACATTTATCCCTTAACTACTTGCAGAGGACAGTAAATGAAACACATGCACAGGTCAGGCTGACCCAGAATTCTGCAAGCCTATGCAAGAAACCATCCCCCGCAGGGCTGCTGCTGACACCAGGCCTCTGTATGATGTCATAATACGGTTCAATGCTAAGGACAAGAAATAGCCCTGGAGGACTTATAGCCACCTACTCAAAATGATGCAATGCATTGCTAACACATAAGTAAATTTCAACATTCTGTCATCTTGATTTTAGATGTTACTCTATTTGGCAATTCGATAATTCAAACAAACAAACAAAAATCCAATCATCAAAGTAGACTGTACTCCTGTCAATCTACCAGGACTTTCCAAATAAGCCTTGACTATAGCAAAAAAGTCATATAATTCCTTTTGGATTCATGTGTATGGTGTCTGACATTGTGATTTGCATCCATAAAATGCTACAGGCTGGAACTATGCTCCCAAGAACTCACAGTTAACTTTTTGAAGGATCAGACACATGTGAAGTTTCATTTTTAATCCCCCAAAAAGAAAAATTTTGTATGATCTTACATAAACACATTCAAACAAGACCCCAGTTGGAAATAACAAACAAAACACCATCCTTCAGAGAAAGACAAAGCATTCTCATTTTTAAAAGATATCATAGCAAGAGTCTGAAGTTTCTAGGTTTAAAAATTGTATTTCATCATTCTGTGTAAGTTACTGTTTTAGGTACTATCCTTTATTGTAAGCAGTTTATATGGAATAGATACTTCTAAACAGTAAACCAACAAAAATTATCAAATTATAGTGTTTGAAAATGACTGTTTTCATATGCTAATGTACCCTAATGAAAAAATGCAGAGATCTCATTATTTCACACTTACTAAAAACCTAGAATTCCAGATAAACATTCTTCAAGCATACATCAACCTATGTACCTTCTACTGGAAATATAATTTACAAAGCTTTATAGTCTTCAAGGAAACCACGTTACCTTATCTTATTCTCAAAAGTCTATAAGACCAACATAAACATCTTGTATTAAGCTGAGGAAATGACCTACTCAAAACTATTCATTTACTTTTATTCAACTTATATTAACCACTTACCAGTCCAATTATTTAAATACAAGATGACCCAAAAAATGCATATTTTTCCATTAATTTTATAAAATAACAAGAAATATAAAAACGAAAATTTTATAAAATTTATCCAATACAAGAATCGACTGGTTGAAATGACACTTGCTGGAGCAACCCTCAGGATACTCAGCGCGTAAACAGTGCCTAAGCAAACAGCTGCCAAGCCACGGCGTACAGGAGTAAACTGTTAAGCACTTAGCAAAGTATCTACTGTGTTCCAGGAATTGTTTGACAAAGGTGATGCAACAGTTTAAGTCCTTGTTTTCCTGCAGTGTACCATCTAAGCAACTAAAACAGACAAAGGCAAACAAACATTCACACATTGATAAGTGCAGTATTGACAAAAACAAAGTGATTTGAAAAAGCAGTTGTAGGATAGTAATATTTCCAAAGGGCAAGTGTGGACATCATGAGGCAATACCTATCCTGAGACCTACAGGATGAAGAGGAACGACGGATGTGAAGATCTGAGACGAGGATTTTGGGGAAAGGTAACTGCAAATTCATGCAATCAATAAATAGTGGAGCAGAAAATTAAACTCAGTCTTCTGCCCTCTCCATGACAGTAAACATCCTCTGTTTTACTTAAAAATGGCAAACTATGACCAATGGCCAAAAAAAATACTAATAAGAGCACATTGAGATTTGGCTAGAACTTAAAAAAAAATCATCATTGAAATTGTTCGCATGTTCTAAGCAAGAAAAAGAAAATTTAATTTTAATCCACAAAACTCACTGTAATAGAAAACAACATTCATGTCCTCAATAAAGTATATATTTGATATTTAATTTTGAGTCTCTGTTCTTCAAAGCATTTTTATTAAATCATGTTTATTTGCTTTACAGTAATATGACAATGAGTATGTAAGCTTTGAATAAAAGAGAATTTCTTTACTGCGAACCTATCACTGCACTAAAAAATAATACCCATTTTAAAAATTTAACTAGTACTGGCACTCCCAATAAAACATCTAGTGATAAAACAATCTTAATGTGAGATTTAGAAAGTCCCAAATTCTATGGTACAAAAACTCAAATTGCTAAAATTGAAGATTTGACAAATATATAGAAATATATCCCATAAATGAACATTATTTTTATTTTTTTAATTTTCTGTAACTTTATAAACAGTTAAAAATACAACACACATATGTATACAAATGTCACAGTGAAATCCATTAATTTGTGTAATTAATATCCATTATAATTATTTTTAAAAGAAAGAAAATATATAGCTAAAGAAGAACGTATATTATAGTAAAGACAATCTGGTATTTCATTCTCAGTCTAAATTCCTTGAATTTGGATCTGAACTTGTCCTTAAAGGCGAAAAAGAAAGTCAAACACCTAGCCGGGCAGGGTGGAGCACTCCTGTAATCCCATCACTCTGGAGGCTGAGGCAAGAGGATCTTTGCAAGTTGAAGACCAGTCTGGGCTACAAAGCGAGCCCAAGGCCAGCCTGAGCAGGATAGCGAGACCCTGTCTCAAAAAGACAAAAAAAAAAGGAAGAAAGTCAAGCACCTTCTACTACATGCAAAATAAAGTGTCAAAAACACTTAGTAAGAACATGAAAATCGGAAGTTCTAGTAGGATACACTTACAAGAAGACAGATTTGTGAAGGAAATAGAGAGCTAGACAAGGAGAACGTAGATTTGTCTTCTCTTTTGATTTTGTGGGCACTCAGACTTGTATTCTCAAAAATTAAACTACTTAAATGTCAATTTTTTAATATGTAGAATGGTTGTAAGAATATTTGTTCTGTCATGTTCCTAGAATTGTTTTGTGGATCAAATAGAAAAATGTAAGGCAAAGGACTTTTCAATGGGTAGTTCCCTATGATTCGATTAAAAGACTATTACCTTACACATATGTGATCCTAAAAAATATTGCCTGAAATCTTCATGGTAGGCTGGGCACCAGTTGAAAAAGAAAATGTATTGAAACATTATATTTCAAGTTTACCTAAAAAATAAGTAATCACTCATCGATTTATAGAGCTTATGTATTTACATTTCATGATACATGTTTAAAAGTTCTTCAACAATTACAGCAGAATGATTAGAAACTTACATTTATTTGCAATGTCAGGCTGTTGTCTTTTTAAAAAGAAAAGGGTAAAATATTTTCAAGTCTCCATACTCAACATTTTTACTAAAAGAATTTTATTTATTTACTCTATGCAATCTCCGCTAAGGTGAGCCTGCTTGTCTTATTATTCTGTTCTCTTCCACATTCTACATGCTTATCATTCATTCTCACACTTCATTACCTGGAAAGATGTGCCTCAGAATACACAATAAAGCATCTCTCACAGGTGCCTGACTTCAACAAGCAGCAAGTAAGTGTTTTCTCTGTTTCAAATGGGAATCAGTGTTAAGATAAGAATCCTGGGTAACGCTGGCAGTTGTCATCAGTCTCTCATGGACAACATTCAAGACCAAATTAGAATGTGTCCTTGCTTGGCTAGTTTTTCTAGCTGGCATGGGGGTGCATGGCTATAATTCCAGCACTCAGGGGACTGAGGCAAGAGCATTGCTGTGAGTTAAAGGCCATCCTAGGTTGCACAGTGAGTTCAAGGCCAGTCTGAATGCATAGTGAGACCCTGTCTTAACAAAACTAAAAGAAAAAAAAGCAAAATACATATTTTAGTGTATGCTCAACATCTGACCCAATGTTTGTCACATTAGTAGGCATCCTCTGATGATTTCTTGTATATCTTAGGGAGTCCTTGACATTAATTACTGAGGTGACTACCTTTAAAAAATTTAGGTTTCTGCCTTTTTGTATTTTAGTCTTTTTTGTTGCTGTTGCTACTATTTTGTTTTGTTTTTGGGGGGGGTTTTGGTACTAGGAATCAAACCCAGGGCCTTATGCTTACCAGGCAGGCACTGTGTCACTGAGCTACATCTCTGGCCCCAGTATTTTAGTCTTAATGAGGCTAAATTTTTCAGTTAATGTGTATGCTGAGGGTGAGGTCATAAACTTATTGTACTGTATCATTCATCTTTTTTGAGAAAGTTTGGTCCTAACTTCAATAATGTGAATTGGCTGGAGAAGAAAGTAACAATGTTTTCAAATGCCAATAATCTTTTCCAAGGAAAATCCCTTTTACTCACTATCATTAATTGATGATTTATTACAATTTATGACTTGTCACTTTTTATTTTTTATTTATATACTTAAAAGAACTTTCTCATCTCCATGATTTCTAAATGGGTGTTCTTTAAATCTAAAAAAAATGATTATTTCAGTTATAGAAAGCTATGCATGGTAGGTACCCTCTTGACCTGCGTAACATGGCATAAAGTGATTCTGGGATCATACCTGGTGTATGAGATTTTGGCTTTAAATTCAACATCACTATGAATCCCCCTAAATACCACCCAAATTCCCTTCCCCACATGGCTCAAGTATTATAATAAAGATGTTAATTTCAGTTTTGATAGTCACTGACTGTTTCAAGTCCCTCTATTCATACTCCCTGCATCATATCCCAGAAAGTAGAGAAAGTCTGAGTGCCAGTGAGAATTTCAAATCTTGCAAGCTCTGGCCTGCATGTAAGGAAATCATGACCCCTTGCCTTGTACATACAAGGAAAGTCAGGCTCCATCCCTTGCTCTCTCAAACTTTTGGACCTGCTTGGAAACCTGCCGTGTTCTCCCCAGAAAACCATGTTATGTAAGTAATAATTCATTTCATGCCCTCTTGACACATGCTTGGGTATCATCAGCCTGATATTCAAACACAATTTTGACCAACAGAACCATTTCATGTTTACAAAATGACTACAAGTGTGCTAGGAAAAGGCTTCAGTTCTCACAGGTAGATGCAGTTACATGCAGGAGCAAACATGACATTCTGAGCAAGCCACTCATTTTCACTTAAATACTGCATATCAAGAGAGTCTGGGGGTTTCTTGAAAGAACTTGATATTTGCTACTGCTTCCAGCTGAAACCAAAGAACCACCTACGTCGGCGATATGGTGACTTTCATGCCCTTTGTTCCATAGCCCTTCCAACGAGTGCAGAAACCTCAAGTTCTCTATTACTTCCTCCATTCTTGTAATACATGGGAAATTTTAGTTTTCTTGACTGAACCTTGAATAATATACTCAGCTGATAAGAGGAACAGTTGAGTCTCAGACTTCACACAGATTGCTCTTCAATAAATATTTATCAAAAAATGGCAAACTTCCCCATTATTCCTTAAAGTCTGAGCCAGCAAAACATGGTAGCAAAAGGAAATTTGGTGCCAAATGAAGGGAGAATGCTGTCAGAGGATACCAACTGAGTAGTTCAGATGAGGAACTTAAAGGAAGAAAGCAGACATTCTTCCATAGGTGAGATCAAACCTAGACCTACAGATGAAGCAGAAAGGGAATGGAGCAAAATTCACAATGGGTTAGGGGAAGAGAAAATTCATTTCTTTCAAACACAGTATATTTTTGACAAAATCGAATAATTTGCCGTTTATCAGACCAACTTTCATTGAACTTTCCTTAAACTTGGCATTTCTCTTTCAGATATCAAGTCACTTTACCTCAACTATCATACCTTTCATAGTTAAGACCTGGCAGGAATGAAGAACACAAATCTAGGAGAAAAGTCAGTCCTAGGTGCACAACAAAGCAAGAGCAACTCCAAAACCAAAAGGGAAATGAGGATCTAAGGTTTATTCCCAGAAAGCAAAACTGAAAACCAAAGGATTTAAGTATTTCTATCACGGAGCTACTTTACTTTTATTTGTAGAAATTCCTTCAAAACTTTGTCCCTAAGAATCTTTAAAGTTGGTAAAAACTCTTGACTTTGAAATAAACCAAACTCACGTGTGTAAACACCACATCATCTCCCTAATGTAAGAAACTGAAAGACTCAATAAGATACAAAATTCCTGATAAATATGGGGGAAAGGTTCTGAAGTCCAACAGTGCTTTTATTCTTTAATTTGATTGGTTTAAGTCTCTTTTCTACTATTTGATTGCAATATGTGAGAAGATAGGAACAGCTCTTTTGAAGAAAACGGGACATTAAGGTAGCCATTGTTGGTTTCTTGTTTTCTGATTTGAAGGTCTGTAATGCTTTCACTCTTTTGTTTTATCTAGTTTTATATTATTTTGTTTTGTTTGAGTTTATTGCGTGTGAATGTATGAACAACCATTTCGAAGAAGGCAAGAGGCACTAGGGTAGCCATTGTTAATCTCCTGTTGTTATGTTTTGAAGACCTGTATTGCTTGCAGTGTTCTGTTCTGAAATGCTATGTTGTGTTTCACTCTATTCTGTTTTGTTTTGCTTTGTTTTGTTTTGTTTTATTCTCTTTAAAATAAAAAAAACTTGACTTTGTTTCCTAAACTTTATACCATGTTGAGTTATAGGTCTGCAAAAACCAGCATCTCTCATCTCACTGTAACTCCCCAATTATGGAAACTTCTGCCACTGCTGCTGCTGCTGCTATCACTAATTATGCTAAATATGCAAGTATCACAAATTATTTATATAAGTATCACATTTTTATTTAGTGTTCTCATATAAATAGAGCCAAAATTTCTCTGCTTATATTTTCCTGACTCCTCTTTATCATACTTCAAAGTATACTACAAAGCCACAATAACCAAACAGCTTGCTACTGTCATAAAAATAGACACAGATCAATAGAACAGAATGGAGAAAACAGAAATACATACACACAACCCTAACAAATCAAATAATTTTTGTCAAAAATGTCAAGAACACACAGGATTAGTGTCTTAAATAAATGGTGCTGTAGAAACTAGCTATCACTCTCCACATGCAAAAGAATGAAGGTAGACTCTGCTATGTCTCACCATGTACAAAAATTGACATAAAATGGATTAAAGACTTAAGTGTAACTACTGAAAAATTATACTGCTGGAAGAAAGCTTTGAGGAAATTTCATGACAATGGTCTGAAAAATAATTATTTGGATAAGAACACAAAATTACAAGCAATAAAAGCAAAAGGAGACAAATAGGATTACATTAAAAAGTTTCTGCAGAGCAAAGGAAACAGACTACGGAGTGAAGAGATAGCCCACAAAATAGAAGAAAATAACTGCCAATTATGAATCTGGCAGAAGACTAATATCCAGAACACAACAATTCAACAGAAAAATAACTAAATAATTCATTTTTAAAATGGTCCAAAAATAAATTGAGACATTTCTCAAAAGAAGACATACAAATGTTCAACAGGTATATGAAAAAATGCTGAATATCACTAACCATCAAGTAAATGCAAATCAAAACCAGAATGAGATATTATCTCACCCTAAATAGAATACCAATTATCAAAAAGATACAAGAACAAATGCTAGAAAAATAAATTAGAGAGAATGTAAATCAGAACAGCTAGTAAGGAAAACAGCATGGAGGTTCCTCAAAAAATTAAAAATAGAACACCCATATGATTCAGCAATTGCACTAATGACTACATAACAAAAGGAAATGAAATTAGTATGTCAAACAGACATATGAACACCCATGTTTATCCTAGCACAATTCCCAATATCTAAGAAATGGAAACAACCAAACTGTCTATCAATTGATGAATGGATGTAGAAAATTTGGTACATACATACAATGGAATACTAAAAAGGATAAAATGCACCCTTTGCAGTAACATTAATTAACCTAGAGAAAATTATGTTAAGTAAAATGAGTCAGGCACAGAGAGACAAACATTGTATGATCTTACTCATTTGTGTAATTTGAAAAAGGTAGTTTCATAGAAACAGAGAATACAAGAATAGTTACCAGGGGCTTGGAATAGTAGGGGGAAGAGAAGGTTATCAAGAGATTAATAGGTAAGGGATATAAGATGACAGTTAAATAAAAAGAAATATTTCTGGGGTTCTATTGGTTAATAATAGCATGTTACATATTTCAAAATAGCTAAAGATATTTTGAATACTCTCTCCACAAAGAAATGACAAATGTACAATGTGATAAGTACATATGATATGATAAATAGGCATGATGAGATAGTCAGGTAAGTCAAAAATCTTAATTTTATTATTGCCCAATATTTACATATATTGAAACACAACACTGTATTCCATATGTACAATCATTATATGTCAATTAAAAACAGAAAAGTTCAAGATATCCAGGTGAACTTCAGATGAACAACAAATCAGCTTTTAATATAAGCATGGAACATGGAGCATTAGAAGATGATTCATTATTTACTTGTTATTTAAATTAATTAAGCATTCTGCTTTTTATTTTCTAAACCTGTCAATCATATCAAAAAAGTTAATTAGACAAGAAGAAGACGACAAGGAAGGAGATAGTATCCAAGATTAAATGTGCAAACAAGTATAACCAAGAACAAAACATAAATTTTGATTGGTTTCTGGATTGAAAGGGATACAAATCTATAAGAAACATTTTGTCAATCTAATGGTGGCAATGTAATACACACCAAATATTAGATGATATTATAGAATTATTGTTAATTTTCCTTATGTAAGATCATTGCATTGTTTGTGAAAGTGAATATCTTTATTCTTAAGAAAAGTACAATGAAATATTCAGGGATGAAAGGCCATGACTATTTCAATTTATTTTCTAATGGTTCAAAAAAAAAAGTAGGGGAAGGAAATGAAGACATCCAAGTAAGAGATTCCAAAGTAGTAGATACTTAGGGTGAATGAATTCAGAAATGTAACATATAACATGAGGACTATAGCTAATGTAATTGTACTGTAAAATAAATAAAAGAGTAAGCAGTGATTTTATGACTGTACATTTTCTTCTGAGGCATTAGATACATCTCTAGCTTTGTCCTTTTTGCTTGGAGATAAGGTTGTCACCAACTAGTATTTCTTTCTAATTTCTGGTTAAGCCTCAGTCTGGGATCTATGAAGCAGCAATGACATGAAAAATATTTCAACTTGGTGAAGGCAAGTGGCCAAGATGACAGAAATCATAGCAGGACACTAGCAACCCATACGGTAAGCAAATGTTTCCAAATGATAATGTAACAAAAATAAGTAAGACTATAACCTTATCCAGTTGGAAACCCAGTCACTTGCATGCTCTTTGACACAGAAGCATAAACACAAAGTCATGCTCACCCATACTCACCCTTTTGCTCACATACATTCACATGTGACTTATGACAGTCAGACAAGATAGATTGAAAAATGTGACTCCCCAAACTTCACTGACTGAGATTAACAAATCCCCAGGAGAGTACACACACACACACACACACACACACACACACACACACATTCAACCCCACACCACCCCAGCATGCACTCTCACAAGCACACTGCAACTGCATGCTATGACATTCAAATTCCCTCAACCAGGCAAAAAGTCCACTGTCTGTCATATGGATTTATCTGCAATGTAATTGTGCAATGTGCTCAGCTTGGTCCTTAAGTATTTTTGTCTCTTTTCACTGATTAACATTTAAATTCCCTTAGAAATTTATTTGACAGTCTTATTGAGGAAAGATTCACAAGAAAATTAAAATAAAAACTGAAGCACACTTCAAGTTGCCGAGTGCAAAATATTGAATCATCTTTTACTACCATGGAATTTCCAAGTTACAGTTTAGTCCTCTTCTAGTACTCTTGCGAAAGTTGAATTTTCTTGAGTACTTTTAGAACAGAGCAGTCATTTGAATCGTGGCATTTTCCCCTTTGCTTTTGATTATGGTGCACATAAAAGTGCTTTGAAAGCTAAGAAATATTTCTACACTAATTAAAGCATATAAACACTTCAGGCCAAGTACAGACATGTGAAGTTGCTATTCAATTTTAGGAGCAAAGAACCTCAAAGAAGAAATAAAAACTTGTGCCATTATATAGTATGTGATTGAACGAGTTGTGAAAGAAAAGGTCAACATAAAATAAAATATATTTGGGGAATTCAAAAAAAGCCTACAAACTTACAGAAATAAAGATCTTCAATTATAATAACATAGACCATTGACATAACAGGGTGTTTAATCAAAGGTCCTTTGTAAGGTTCATTCTAGGTTCTTGCTTTGCATTTAAAAATGGAATTTCATACATGTTAATTATACTATCTCTCTACTGTTTTTAGCATTATTGAAAATTCATGAGGCTTGATGTCCTTCAAAACAATTGGAATTTCAACCTTCACCTATTGACGTCATTATGTCTCTTGAAGAAAGGCAAAACTAACCTCAAAATCCAAGGCCCACATATTAATTTTACAGGCTGTTCAACACCTACATGAAAGTTAGTCTGATTATAAATTAAATTCAGAAGTCTCCCTCTTGCATATTTTCAGATTAAATTCCTGTTATAAACATGTCAAAGTTCACGGTTGGTAAAGCACTGCATTTCAGTATAGTCAGTGGACCATAAAACTGATGTTAGACACAAATTGCTTTGTGCATTGATAAAAAGCCAGAGCTGTGTCTAAAGCAGAGTTCCTACTGTCCTATGTACTACAAAAGAAGTAAAAAGATTAAAAGATCAGGTAATGTAAGCCGGTGGTGGTGGTGCACACCTATAATCCCAATGTTTATGAGACTCAAGCAGGAAGAGGTGCCATGAGTTTGAGGACAACCTGGGCTACACAGTCAGTACAAGTCCAGTCTGGAATACATGACAAGAACCTGTATCAAAAATTAAAAAATCAAAACTTAAAAAAAATCAGGTAACCGTTGCAATGGAAATTAGCTTTCTATTTTGCAGTCTACCAAAGTAGAAGATTAAGAGATTAACAACGATGACATTTGAATATGCACTAGTATTATCTTTATGGAATGGCTTATTTAAATCTCTATTTCTGTTTTCCATGTAAGAAGCTAGAGAACTAAAATTTATATTTTCCAGACTCCCTTGAATCTAATTTCTATATGCAAATCAGGTTCTACCATGTTAATATGCTCAGGTAATATGTGGTAGATAGAATTGAGGCAGGAATTATCTTTCTATGACTCTTGGTTATTGTTGCTATTAGAGTCATGGAAATACAAGGCTGCCCTACAGAAATTATATTATCCATTTTCTACCTTCCTGGGCATCCAAAAGCAATAGAAACAGCAGGAGATTACTGATTTAATGTACTTTGATAAGAGTTGTAACTGTCCATTCTCTAGATTTCTCAGACAGTTGAGGAAACAGTAGATGTAGTTCTTGCTCGGACTCAAATGGCAGTTACTGGTGGTATTGCTGCACATTTCTAGGATTCATCCTATAACCTATTCTTTTGTTCCTTCCAATAAATTTGTAAACTCCAAAATCCCTAAATCCCTGAATACTGCAGACTTAAAATATCTAGAGTGGTGTCTGTTTCTTGCATGGAACCCTGACTGACACTTTTACCATTTTGATATTATAGACAGTTTATAATAAAGGTTGTGTGGTATAATGAAAGAATGACTTAAGTATTGGATTCAAATCTTGGTATATCCATGTGTTATCTGTGACATGTATTATCATGTGTCCCTTCCTCAGTTTCTTTTATTATAGAGTAAGAACAAATAATAACCATGACCTCCAGGGGTAAATATAGTAGATTACATAATATATATCAAGTTCTCCCAGATTTAAACACAGAATTCATCTCAAAAAGTTAGTCTCCTCCTCTTTCACTTATATCATGTAATTTGTATCAAGTTAGATTCAGTGAATGTTAGTTATTGAGACAATTTTCTTTGTCCCCTCTTCTGTTCACATATGTAATCTCCTGTATCTTTTATTTTTATTATAAAAGAAATTTAGTCCTGTTATAAATATATGACTGTAAGCATCTATCAGACACATACTAGGTTATAGGTATACAAATTTGATTAATCTACACTAAACTTTACCACAAAAAAATTATCAGTTTATCATGTTGACTCAGGGTCTTTACACAGATCTACCCACCCAGTCTATTTATTTATTTTTATTCATTTATTTATTTATTTATAGATATGTTCTTGCTAAGTTGCTAGGTTGCCGAGGCTGGTCTCAAACTTGCAATACTCCTGCCTCAAATTTTCAGAGTTCTAGGATTACAAGTGAGTGCTACCAGGTCTGGCATCAAAAGACCAACTTTTCAGAGAACGGATCAGGGAGAACCAAGATGGAAGCTAAACCCCTGCCTGTGAGGCAGTGAGGGCTTGGAGGCTGGGGAGAGGAGCACAGCACTCTGCCCATGAGCAACCAGCTGATTCAGAAGAACTGTATTGTTTGATTGATTTTGCAAGGCTAAAGTCAAGCAACTATTTAGAGGACAACAATATGCAATATAGTAACTTTTTTTTTTATACCAGTGATCAAACTCAAAACCTCATACTAGCCAGGCAAGCACTTATGCCACTGAGCTAAATCCCTGGACCCCACAATATAGCAACTATTGTAGATTTCCTACTGTCTTATCACTGTTTCAATTTGTTTTATTGCTCCATTTTATTTCCTTTAAAATTACAAAGAAAAAAAACTGAAGGAGTTAGTGGGATCCAAAATGTACGATATTGTGAAGGTAAAAGAGGAGGAAATATCTAAAAAAGGAAGGTGGTAACCATCTTCAATTTCCTATTACTTTGTTTTGAAATCCTGTATGGTTTTCATTGTTTTGTTTGGTTCGGTTTTGTGCTATTTTGTTTTGTTGAATTCTGTTATGTCTGATGACATGGACAGTCATCTTGAAGATAACAAGATACATTATGGTAGCCATTGTTGATTTCCTATTATCTTGTTTTGAAGTCCTGTATCACTTTCATTGTTCTGTTTTGATTGATTTCATTCTGTTTTGTTTTGTTTGATTTTATTATGTCTTATGGTATGGACAGCTATTTTGAAGATAACGTGAGGCATTATGGCAGCCATTGTTGATTTGCTATTATCTTGTTTTGAAGCCCTATATTGCTCTCATTGCTTTGTTTTGATTGGCTTTATTCTGTTTCATTTTGTTTGCTTTTATTCTCTTTAAAATAAAACTTTTAAAAAAGGACCAACTTTTTTTTTTTTTTTTTTTTTTTTGCTGCACTGTGGATTGAACTCACAACCTTTGCACTTGCCAGGCAGGCACTTAGGCCACTGAGCTAGATCTCTGGCAAAAGGACTAACTTTTATAAGCCAAATGCCAATAAGCACACCAAGTTAAGCTACCTAACCACTGGATCGCTGTTTACTG
This sequence comes from Cuniculus paca, assembly GCA_004365215.1. Classification (NCBI taxonomy): domain Eukaryota; kingdom Metazoa; phylum Chordata; class Mammalia; order Rodentia; family Cuniculidae; genus Cuniculus; species Cuniculus paca. Next base: position 5,961 of record RJWT010016103.1, on the reverse strand, counting down.
TGAAGAGCTGACCATGAGTGCTTGTTGCCTTTTTTTCTAACAGTTTTTATACTTTAGATCTCATAATGACCTTTGAGGTAAGTACTAGTAAATAATGAAAACCCCTGATGGGGCCCAGCCACTTTTAATTATGTGACAGTACACAGTCCTCTAGTGTCTTTGAACTTCAGTTCCAGCACCTACACAGGATGATAATAAAAATTCCTATTTGATAGGACTTTTGTGAGAGTTGAATAAGCCATTTATTGTTACTCCCCTTGACATTCTACACTTTGGAATCTCTGGTTCCTAGACCTGAGAGATGATATTATGATACAAAAACCAGTTTTCTGAAACTCCTTTGTCTCTTGAATTTCACTACAATCAAAGCCTTCCTACTTGTGCTGATAACCTGGAAAAATACAACTGCTTTCTTTAATTTTCCCCTGTCTCTCCTCCTTTCCCTTAAGATTATGAATGCAGTCTTGTGTTTCCATCCAAGATGCCCATCTGCCCTTACATCTTCCACTGTTCAGCAGACATACACATACAAAAAAGGGCATCTGTCCTAGCTGATTTTGTTGCTTTCTGCACTAGGGAATGCAACTCAAAAGGTCATTATCTGTGCCTGATGTGGTGTCCTTTGGCTGGCAGCTGTATCAAATCCCCCATTAGCAATTTCCAAGGAGTAAGCTCATCAAGACAAGATCAGATGAGCATTTGTCTTGATAAGACAACCTTATTCATTCTCTCCACTTGGTAGACATATATACTATTATATTCTCACACTTTCAATAATGTTTATGGGTGATGACTCTGACAGCAGTTATAATAGCCTTTGAATACAAATCGGCAAATAAGGGGCTAGGAGTACAGCTCACTGGTAGAATATTTGCTCAGCATTTACAGAGCCCTTGTTCAAGTACCAACACTTTAAAAAAAAATCCAGTAGGCATTTTCTCTAGTCTCACATGAGTCACAGTCTAACATGATCAGTCTTCAATAAACAAAGCCTTACCTTGATGTCCCTTCTATCCAGAGATAATGTTTTCACTTTTGCTTTTTTGGCCTCATAAATTTCTAAATACAAATGATACACATCGTCAGAACACAATCCTTTCTACTCTTTATGTTTCCTGACTGAGAATTCTCTAGAACATTTGTCCCGTGGCTCTGTTGTTCCACTAACAATCTAAAAACCTCTTTCTCCTGTTGCTTGCATTTGTTTACACAACATTTACAAGAATTACCATGGATAGTACTTTATTATCCCAACTTCATGCTTCCCACCTTATCCAAAATCCTAGCCTCTCCATGCCCCAATCTCCATCAATACAAACTCAACTTAATGTTGAACCTGTTGGTTTCATTTTCATTAGGGCAAATCTTACCAAAGGAAAAATATTCTGAGATCAATACAAAATGATATGGAGTAGCCAGGATGATTTAAAATACACAAAAATATATTTCTCATTCAGATGTTACAGTATCTCACATTTCACTACTAAAGATTCATTCCTTTGAGGTGGACTCCTTACCATCTGCTTTCAGTGCTGGCCATATTGCACTAATTCATACTGAAGAGGCAAAGGGTTATGTTCCAGCAAGGACTTCTTTCCTATGGATGCTTTAGTGAAGATTTTTCTTCATTAGTTTTAGTAATGCTATCAACCACTTATTGATTGCCTGATGTGTAGTAAGTTACCACACACTTCACAGTTCTATTTCTTAATCTATAGAACAACTCCTAAGACAGGTGTTATTACCATCTATATTTTACAGATGAAGGGAAGTTTAAAAGAATATTTAAAGAGCACAAGTTCTGACAAGAGCTCAGCACAGTTAAGATTTCAAATTCATTTCTTTCCAGCATCGTTCTTTCCCTTGTAAAACAAGGGCGCTGGTACTCTCCTCCTGAGTTTGCTGTCAGAACATAAAGTCCTGACTCAGAGTAAGTCTGAAATACAGGCACAATACAAAAGTACATAAGGCAATGATGAACAGAGGTCAAGCAACTTATCCTATTTACCAGATAATCAGATCCCTGCAGTCTGGATTACCTCCACTACAATCTGATGCTTTTTGGTTTATTTTGTTCTTTTACAGAGTATGTACGTCTTTGTGCCTCTGAATCATTACAAAACTGTTTGGATAAATAAATGTAGAACAGGAAGGCAATAGTCACTACAATCATAGCAACAGCAGAAGCACTGAAAAATTAACTGCTCTCCCCCAGAATGGCTCATCTTTCCTATTCAGTACCTAAGGTCACCTAGGGATTCAGCAAAGGCGGCCTTCCTTCTTTCCTCGGCTTAATGTGGATTAGTCCACCAGTCAGTCTGTGACTCTAGCTCTCATCTATTAGGAGCTCCATGAGTCACTGCCAATGCCCAGGCTGAGTCATGTTGGCTAAGCAATGATGCAGTCCTGAGACACTAGAGATAGCAATTAAAAATGACCTTTGTTGGGCAATTAGGTATCTCAACACCCCTGGCTGCCTACCTTCAAATTAGCATCCTCAAAAAGGGAACTGCCTGGTTCGTGAGGAGAAAATCTAACTGTAGAGAAAGATAAGATTATAAAACTGAGAAGAACAAACAAGGAGACTGAGGCTCCTACTTATACAATGATTGATACTGAACATGAACTTTCCATTTTGCTTTTTTGTTGTTCATCTAGGCATCATAGAGTTGTTTATTTCAAACTCAGATTGTTAAATGCTTATAAGAAGAACCTCATCTGGCAATTTATAATTGCCCCCTAGACCTCATCTTTTGCATCTGATATTTGGCTACAACTATCAAAATTTTCAAGCATACATGTGAAGGAAAATTTCGCATCCTAGCTACTCTCTCTTCTTTCTTTTTATAGGGTCACAAAAATTGTGTTTCTTCATTATCAATTATAGGCTATTTTAATAAGACCTTTTTGCCTTCCAATACTAATGCAGAGTTATTCCCTAATGTTATTCCTTGTGCCTGAACAAGTCTGCTAATTCAGCTTCCAAAGTAAGAAAAGGAAGTAGAAATCAACCAGCTTTCTCTTAACTGAACATTCTGGGATTTTTTTGGGCTTTTTTTTTTTTTTTAAGATGAAAACCTTTCCTTCGGTAGAAAATGCCAGTTGGTTCTGAGAAACGCTTGTGAAACTTCTGTCTTCTTGAAAGTAGCAAATATCTAAAAATTCACAAAAATTTTCACAGATTATAAGAAATTAGTTGGAATAGCGGTGCTCTTAAAGGCCAAACTTCCTGAGCTCCAGCTTCGCTTTTCCAGCTGTCTCGGCATCGTCATATGGAAGTCCTGCCAACACCGCACATTCGACTTGTTCAACACTGTAACACTCGCCATCCTTGAGCCTTCCTCACACAGAAATAGGTGGTCATCCCGAACTTGCCTTCCCCATGCCTTCAGGCTCTCCTTCCCCCTTCCCACCTAGGCCTGGCTCATCACCCAGCGCCGGTGGTTCCGCGATCAGGAGCTCTTGTCTCTGTCTCTCTTTCCACCCTCACTGCTCAGCCCTTTGCCATCTCTCAAACGACCCACTGTAGGAACCTCATCCTGGACTCCCTGCCTCTTGGTTGACTTTCACACCATCACCAGCATTGTCTTTCTGAAATACAGGAAGTTGGGCGGACACAGTAGGGTGTCATACCCCTCCCTTGCCTCCATCTCTGCACTTTCTCCCAGCATGAAATGGTCTGGCCACATGGGAAGACATTGTTGCCCAAATACACTTCATACTTGCTAGACTCTTTTCCTTTAAGGATGATGTTTCCTTTCCCTGGGATAACTAACATGCCTAGCTCCTTGGTCAGAGCACTCTTTCCTCCATCCCTTTTCTAACTTTTGCAAAGTAATATTACTTTTTCTCTCCTTAGAGCTCAAGAGAATGTTATACTTCTTCACAGCAAACAATATGGTCCTTTTTACCAAACAAATCAAATACTATCATTTCCTTGCTTAAATCTTTAGGGTCTTAAAATAAACTCAGAGTAATAAATTAGATACTTCTAAATGTGGTGTAGAAGGCTCTGCATGTTGAGGGGAAGACTCTTGCCTACATCTCAGATCCCATATGAACTACCATTCTCCTTGCTTCCTACATTTGTCTCAAGCAGGCTCATTTTCATTCTTCAAATCTCTCACTTTATCCTTGGGCACTTATTCCTCTCTGTGCCTGGTATAGTTCACATTTTAACATAATCAACCTCCTCAGACCCTCAGAAGGCCACCTTTCCAATGTGTCATTTTTTTTCTTCATTCTTTCATATCTAAATTCTTTCATGTGTATATTTGCTTTGTTTCTTGTCTGTTTGGGTCCAACAACATGTAAACTTCTTGAGGACAAGTTGTGGATGTTTTGAAAATCACTGAGTTGAGATAACCTAATACAGATAACTTGATAGATGTTTATTTTTTTAAATCTAAATGAAAACCACATTTATGTAATTATCATGCATTTCAATAAACTGTGTACATGTCCGTCTTTCTCTTTAGTCTGTAACCCTTCTTGAAATTAGGACTATGTATTAAGTACATTTATATTCCCCTGTGGCACCTAACATTAACATATCAGATTATATTGTAAGAATTCAATGAAATTTGGAATTGAATTAAGTAACTCTTTCATTGAGCTTATCTCTCAAATGTAAGTGACATTAAATCTGGGCCAGTATGGAGGAAGGGAAGAAAGGACTGATCTTACCAGCTATGGTTCCTTTGCTACCTACCATCCTTTTCTATTTTAACCCTGGGTCTTTGGTCTTTTCTTTAATACAGTGATTACCCTGGATAGCCTGCCAATAAATTGCTTTTGCCATTAAGCTGGTCTGTTTTTGTCACTAACCTAAAAACAGAACCCCAACTAATATAACATGCATAAAGAAAAACTACATGAACATAATTTATTTACATGAATTTTCAAAAAAATTAATGAATAATCCATATGTTCGTGACCCCTAGCTCACACAGAAGGTTGTAAAATAGTAAATGACAACTAAGTGCTACATTCAAATACATCAGAAATGCCACAAGATACTACTATATGTTAATTGCCAAGATAATAATCCAGGCTGTAAATGTTGGAGGAGGTCAAAGAAGAAAACACAGCAAGTTGGAATGATCCGGGGGTCCCCATAGCTCAATAAAGACTATTGGGTAAGTTCCTAATTTCATTCCCTAAGGCAAACTTGAGCAAACTAATGAGTACAATTCTTCTTTCCTAGGAGATACAGAGACCAGAGTGTTAGAGTGATTCAGCACTTCATCATTTGAAGTATTCTACTTCAGTATTGTGCAACTCAACACAGACATGTTACAGAAAGACAGAATTCTGACCCAGCAGTCGTAAGTGCTTTGGTCAACAATCCTACATCAAGTGACCATGGGGTTCCACACATTAGTTGAGGTGCTTATGGATACACAGAGTAATTACCTTCAGATATCAGGAATGCCACTTAAGTGGAGGGAAGGCATCCAATGAGTTGGGTAAAAACAATATGTAACTGGAGACTTCCCAGACCATGAGAAGGAGTTCAGAAGAGACACCTTTCCCAAGCACAGGCCAGGAAGAACATCTGAAGGAGCAGTGCCTTGGTAGGTCTTTAACGGTCAAGCAGAAATGACAATGGAAGAGACAAGAGAAGGAGATCCTAGGAAGAGAGTTACATAAGTATACCACCATCTAGAAAGAGAGTTACATAAGTGTAAGCACCAGGATTTGTACAAGTGTAATATGTCAGGCAGACAGTGACAGGAGGTTAGGCCCAGAGGAAAACAGAAGATGGATTCCAGAGGGGCTGGTTTGGAGCAACACTGTAGATAATGGGACATAAAACATTGACGAGATTCAAGTCTCTTACCCATCTTTAGAGGCTGGAGAGGCATCAGTGTTTCTCAAGACACTTGAGCTCAAAGTGGAAAGAGAGATACTCTGGAGGAGTAAGAACTCATTGATAACTTAAATTTCACAATGCGTAGA
>RJWT010016102.1:0-20085 GCA_004365215.1 Cuniculus paca | reverse complement strand
AAAAAAAACAAACTAAATAAAACAAAACAAAATAAATGAAAAATAAAAACAAATAGTGCACTTCCAGGATTCTCTGGTTTCACTAGTAGACAACCTGTGGAGACAGAGTCCCAAACTGTGCCACTCTATCCCAGCATGCCAGGAGTTGCTTTATGGTAGAATAGTAGATAATCTCAGCAGGCCTGCCCTGAGACCCAACTCATTGGGCTCACCATAGTCCAAGCAATTGCCATGGGTCTGCACTCAGCTAGGAGCTGCTAGAGAAAGCCAGCAGCAGTTCTAGGTTCCAGGCTTAACCAGCCCAACTCCAAAATGGCTCTCAGATTATCACTCTCTCCTGCGGGAGGACTGAGTCCTCTGCACTCACCACCAGCCAGTGCAGTCTTCCACATCTGCTGCTCCCCTCCACTGCCACATCTCTCTGCAGAGGCTTCCTGGGTCACCAACCATCACCATCACCATGAACATGTGTCCCCAGGTTCAAACAATTTGTTTTGCACAGTGAGTCCACCTCAGGGCCTTCAGCTACCGCCTTCTTCTTTGTTGAAGTTTTTCCTTTTACTCCCTCTGTGGGCTTCAATTCACACTTCAGATTTTTCTAGGGCCCAGGTGCCCACTTCCTTCCTTTTTGTCTCCGTCATGAGACTATAATCCAGTGTCTGGATGGTGATTCTCAGAGAGGTTGTTTTCTCTGCTGCTTACTACTCTGCCATCCTCCTGGACATTTTTTTACTTCGTTTGTTACACTGATTCCTATTTCAGATTTTCTATGCTCTCATGAAAGGTGTTGTTTCCCTAATTTCCCTCTCAGTAAGTTTGTTATTTGTGTACAGGAATGCTATTGACTTTTGAGTATTGATTTTGTATCCAACTATGCTGCTGAATTTGTTTATTAAGTCTAGAAATCTATTGGTGGAGTTTTGGGGGTCTTCTATGTAGAGTATCATGTCATCTGCAAATAATGATAGTTTAACTTCTTACTTTCCTATCTCTATTCCACTTACTTCTTTTTCTTGTTTGATTGCTCTAGCTAATATATCCAGAACTATACTGAGTAGGAGTGGTGATAGTTAACATCCTTGTCTTGTTCCTGATTTTACAGTGAAAGCTTTCAGTTTGGTATAATGTTGGTTGTTAGTTTGTCATACATGGCTTTTATCAAACTGAGATAAAGACCATCTATTCCAATTTTCTTTAGGATTTTTATCATCAATAGATGTTGGACTCTGTTAAATTCTTTTTCTGTGTCTATTGAGATGGTCATGCAATTTTTGTCTTTGGTTCCATTTATATGGTATATCACATTTTTTATTGATTTGCATGTTGAACTATGCCTACATGCCATGGATGAATCTTACTTGGTCACAGTGTATAATCTTGATAATAAATTTGCTGCATTCTGCTTTTAGTATCTTATTGATGATTTTTTGCATGCATGTTCATTAGGGAGATTGATCTATAGTTCTCTTTTTGGTTGGATCCTTCTTTGGTTTTGTTGTGAGGGTTATACTTGCTTCCAGAAATGACTTTGGTAGTATTGCTTACCTTTTAACTTCATCAAAGAGTTTGAGGAGTAATGGCATTAGATCTTCTCAAAATTTCTCATAGAATTCAAAGGTGAATCCATCAGAGTCTAGTCTTTTCTTTGCTGGTAAATATTTAATCATATTTTAAATTTCATTTACTGGTATTGGGTTATTTAGACTTTTTATAACTTCTTGACTCAACTGTGTTTTCTAGGAATCTATACATTTCTTCTGTTTTCCATCTTATTAGAGTAAAGATTCTGGAATTAAGTATTGATGATCTTATGGATTTTCACAGGATCTGTTGTGATTTCACCCTTTTAGTTTCTAATTGCATGAATTTGAGTCTTTTCTTTCCTTTTTTTTGATAGGTTAGCTAAGGGTTTATCAATTTTAATCTTTCAAAGGACCAATTCTTCAATTCGTTTAAAGTTTGTATTACTTTCTTTATCTCAATTTCATTAATTTCTGCTCTGAACTTTATTATTTCCTCCCTCATACAAGCTTTGGACTTGACTTGCTCTTGTTTTTCTAGAGGTTTGATGGTCAACATTCGGTTGTTCATTTGAGCTCATCTGTTTTCCTGAGAATTCACCACTATAAATTTCCCTCTTAGGACTGCTTTCATTCACTCCCATAATTCCCAGAGTGTTGTATCAATATTATCATTTATTTGTAAATACTATTTAATTTCTCCTTTAAATTCATCTGTGACACATTGATTTTTTTCAGGAGGGTGTTAATTTCCATATGTTATGAAGTTCTTGTGTTTTCTTTTCTCATTTCTTTCTAATTTCATTGCACTATGGTCAGATAATATATATGGGATAATTTCAATTCCTTTGCATTCACTTAAGCATGTTTTATAAGCTAGCATTTTGGAGAACACCTCATGCATAGCTGAGAAAAATCTGTATTCTTATGTTGTGGGGTGGAACACTCTGTACACATCTACTGTGTCTATTTGTTCACAGGTTTGGTGCAGTTCTGATATTTCTATATTAATTTTTTGTCTAGTCAATCTATCTATTTCTGACAGTAGGGTATTAAGTTCCCCCATTACAATTTTGTTATTGCTTATTTGATTTTTCATGATTATTAATATTTGCTTAATGCAGTTGGGTGCACTTATATTTGGTGCATATATATTTATGATTGCTATTTATTCTTTTTGGAGTTTTGCCTTGCCAACTATATAAGGACTTTCTTTATCTCTTTTGATTAGCTTTGGCTTGAAGTTTACCTCGTCTGAAAAATGGAGTAGCCACTCCTGCTTCTTTCTGGGTTCCTGTCACATGGAGTATTGTTTTCTATCCTTTGACTTTTAGTGTATGAATTTATTTTTTAGGTAAATGTGTTTCTTGTATGTAGCATATTGTTGGATCTCGTTTTTTGGCCCATTCTGCCAGTTTATTTTTTTTATTGGTGAATTGAGGCCATTTATATTGATGCTTTATGTCTGCTATATCTGTTATAGTGATGCTTTATATCTGTTCACTTATCCTTGTCATATTATTTTTCTGCTCTTGGTTCCCTGTCTTTCCCTTCTATTTAATTGCTTGCCTTGCTTGGTTGTTTTTTTTCTATTGATGTTCTTGGAATTATACTCTTTGTTATCTCTTTCTAAAATATTCTTCAGAACATTTTGTAAAGCTGGCTTGGTGGTCATGAATTTCTTCAGTTGTTCTTTGTTATGAAAGTATCTTATTTCTTCACTGATTTTGAAAGGTAGTTTTTCAGGGTACATCAATCTGGGTTAGAGGTTATTTTCTTTCAGGGCTTGAAATAATACTTCACTTCAAGGTCTCCTTAACTTAAGGGTTTGTGTAGAAAAGTCTACTGTGATTCTGATGGGCTTTCTTTTACAGGTCATTTGTTTCTTTTCTCTAGCCACTTTTAATATTCTGTTCTTGTGCTGAATTTCTAATCTTGATTATTATGTGGCTTGGTGTAGATTTATTTTGGACATGGGTAATTGAAGTTTATATACCTCACTTATTTGTATGTCAAATCTTTTTCCATGTTTGGGAAGTTTTCTGCCATTCCTTCAGTGACCAGGTTTTTGTGGTATTTATTCTGTGTCTAATTTGTCATTGACTCTGATCCAGAGAGAATTTTAATTTGTATGAATTGTAAAACAGGGAAAGAGGAAACCATGTCTTAAAATAAAAAGAGAGAAGTATTTCTTGAAATGAATAAGGGGAAATAAAAGGGAATGGGTTTATATCCTCCCACAAAATTTGTTAGAAGGAAACAGGAAATCACCATAAAAAGGGCTTCCTTCCAAAGCAAAAGAAGTTCTGTGGAACAGAATGCTTGTAGTCACCCAAAGCTGGAGAGTCTCCAGTCAATCTCAAAGTCGAAAACTTGTTGTACATTTGAGCAGATTCATTTTCTGGATATTTTTAGACACATATAACCTAAAACCTAGCAAAATGAACTTATTTATGCATTCTTATAACTCAGAAGGAAAAAGATTTTCAAACATTTCCACAAAATGCTGTGTATGTATTGGAAATATATGCTATGCTTTTTTCTTACTAACGTCATAAATGTGAAATATAACCAGTATTTATTTTTTAAGTATTGTATCTGAATTACTTTGTCTTTAGCCAGAAGATTTTTCTAGGTTTATTAATATCTCTCAGATCCACCCTGCAACTGGTTCCTTTTTCTAGGTAATGTTTCATTTCTTTCACTCATAATCCTCCTACACTATGGATTTTCGATTCCTTCCTAAAGTAGTTCCTTTCTGTATTCAGGAAGTGAATTCTGCTGAATGTGCTATCCTTTTCAAAAATGCTGATATTTCTAATATAGGCTGAAATATGGTAATTTCAAGAAAATTAAAATTAAGTAAGCAGCAAATGCAGCATAAATGTGTTCTACTGGGACAGGACATACTAACACAAGGTCTTGGTGTTAATACTTGTGCTGTATTTTTTGGCTGTTGAGTTCACGTTTAATTATGAAGTTTTAAATGGGGAAAATACTCTGTAGAGAGAACAAAGGTCTCTAGCTTCATCTATTACTTGTTGCTGATTTATTGTTGACTTTGGATAAGCCTATTAACATGGGAGAGATTTACATTCAATTTTCTTATTTGTAAAAAAAGAAATTTGGACTGCACACCCTACAGTCTGTTAGAGCTACAATTAAATGCTAATTCTTAACAAGTATTTCATAAAAGTGTGAACATGAGTATATCTAAAACAAAGCAGTGTGAATATACAAAGCTATGCCATAATTCATATGAATTTAAGAAATCATGGGAAGGAATAGGAAGAATGGAATGGGTTTAATGGAGTTATGAAATTTCAATGTTCTACTACTTCCTTAAGTAGAGTAGAGATGCATTCATGCAGAGATCCTCAAGAATGATCAAATCGTCGTCTGCCCCTTATGGTTATAGAGTTACTTGGCTGACCAATAACTGTTAAGTATCATTCTATTCTATAATTAGGACAATTTGAAAATATCAACTAAAGTGGAAGATACATTGTTTTTTTTGAGTCAGGGTCTCACTCTGTAATTCAGGCCGGTCTTGAACTCACCATGTGACCCAGGCTGGCCTTGAACTCATTGCAAGCCTCTTGTTTCAACCTCCTGAGTGCTGAGATTGTCACCATGCACCACCACACCCACCAGTTTTTTTTTACTTGCTTTTTGTGAAGATACGATCTTTAATTCAGCAATTTTGCTTTACATATATTGTGCTTTTTCCCCCAAAAGCCAAATAGAAGAATATTCTTGGCATCACAGTAATGAGAAGATAAATTAGAAGCAACTTGAATGTTTATGGGCAGAAGAGCAGGATATGTTGATACAATGAAATATTATAAAGCAGTGCATAATATTCTTAATGTTGAATAAGAAAGGCAAATAGAAGAATACATACAGTGTGAGGGTTCAGACAGTGTTCATACTATTTATATAATACATACACACTGCTGATGCCTACCTGTAGTTACCATCAAGGACATGCTATTGCTTATAGTTATTTACCTGATTGTAGCATCCTCTCCCATGGTGGTTGCTTATACCAGTATTCAGTATCTATTATTTCTAGATGGTAGAGGCAAATAAACAGGGCCTGGGATTTAGCTCGGTGGCGTAAGCACCTGCCTGGCAAGTGCGAGGCTGTGAGTTTGATCCCTGGTGCCGCCAAAAGAAAAAAAAAAAACAAGAATTATAAACAACATATTTAGAAAAGTCGTTACCATAGTAGGTAATGGGTGCCTAGTGGGCTTCCCCCACATTATAATTATCATATTGATTAAGCTATGTGACAGATTCAAATGTAATATTATTTGTTAGATGCTTTGTATAGTTAAAATATTTCCTAATAAAGTTAAAATAATTTACATAATTTTGTCTATATTTAGGTTCTCCTGGAGTTTAATTTATGCTGGCTTCATCTTCATTATTTCCATATTCATTACAGTTATTATAACCTCCACCCAAATTATAGTCATGACTGGCTTCGTGGGCATATTTACACTTTTTTTCTTATATGGCTTATCTTTGGTAAGTTCATACATTTGTTATGACTTTTTCCATTTTAGGTCTTAGCTACATGTTACAAATATTAATGCCCCAGCAGGATACTACCAAGTGCCATCACTCCTTTCATGGTGCGTATGTGTGTGTTTGCTTGATAAAATCTCTATGGAGGTGAGAAAACGATGTAAATTCATGTGAAATTGGCTTCCTCTTTTGTGGAAAAGTCTGAATTAATCAAATGACACATTGAAAAGCATGATTTTGAGTTTAAAACTACCTAAGACTTTTCTAAATGATTATTGAAAATTTTCTTGACATATATTTTTTTCCCTAAAGATCTCCATTCAAAACATTTCTTCCTCTAATTTACTCTTCTGTTCTTTCTCTGAACAAGGACCACCAATGTTTTCTGCAGAGATTATAGATGCCTTTGTTTAGTGCATAAATTTAACTTCATTCAGGTTTTCCAACTCTGGATATCTACCCTATCCTCAGATCTTCCTCCAGTGTCCTCCACTCCTTCATTGGCAACAAAAACCAGCATATGAGTAGGGCAGATAAAGAGCCTCTTGCAGAAAGGACTGAGAGCGGGACAGAATCATTATACCTTAACAATTCAATCACTTTCTTACCGATACTTATCTTTACAATGAAGAAGATTTTTTATCGTGCCACCAACAATTCTCAGTGAACCAAATACATTTAACACCTAAATGTCCTCTCTTTCAGATTGCCTTAGCTTTCCTGATGAGTGTGCTGTTACAGAAAGCTGTCCTCACCAATCTGATTATGTTTCTCTTTACACTCTTTTGGGGGTGTCTGGGATTCACTGCATTTTATATACAATTTCCTTCATCCCTGAAGTGGATTTTGAGTATTTGTAGCCCTTTTGCCTTTACTGTTGGAATGACACAGGTAAAAAGTTAATTAATTATTGCACTTTTAAAAGAATTTGATACTTTATAAGCAGTTTTTCTACTTTAAAGCTAATTTGAAAATGTTTTTAGTATTCTATTGTAGAAGAGTTGTCATCTCATAAGTAAATTTAAATTATAAAATTTTCCAGATTTTCTCCACTCACATATATTTTCCGTTTGAGTTTTTTTTTCCAGTTTCTTCCTGTATACAAATATTTCCTTTCACATAATGAAAGCATTCTGCTAGTTTATTAAACTTGCTATGTAAATTATAAACATTTAAAAATAATCAAATATGAACAACTTTCAAAGTATATAATATAGTTTAATAAATAATTATAAAACATCAAAGTACCCACAAATTAGACTAAGAAATAGAATGGTACTAAACATTTCATCCTCCTACAGTAAATGTTTTATGATAATTGCTTTCTTGTTTCTCATTACACCTGTGTTTATGTTTCAGAATATGCTTTTAGTTTTTTTTATAAGTTATATTGTATAAAATATATTATGAAAATTAGGTTTTTTTCATTCCACATTATGTTTTTAGATGTCATTTGTGGTTCCTGTGTAACTTTAGTGTAGTGTTGTTTAATATTCTGTTGTGTGAATACACTATCAGATATTTCCTGATGTCTTGATGAAAGCAAGCAAATGAATTTTAATTTCAATTCTAATACTTAGCATACTGTGTTGTTAAAAATCAGTACTTTCTTTGATATTCTTTTGGTCACTATGCAACAGAAATATTTTAACTAATACCTGTATTTCCTTACATGTTTGATAGATGACTAGTAAGCGTTTCTTGTAAAAGCTAGTTGATAAACTAGTAATTCTTGATGTTATGCCAAATTACATATTTGCTAATTTATACTCTTATTATTATTTTTGCTTGAATCTTAGATTATCCACCTGGATTATAACTTGAATGGTGTAACTTTTCCTGACCCTTCAGGAGATTCATATATAATAATAGCAATATTTGCCATGTTGGCTTTTGATTGTCTTATCTACTTGCTATTGACATTATACTTCGACAAAATTTTACCCTGTAAGTAGTAGTGTGTTTTTCTCTGACCTCTATAGTTATTGATTACATTGAAAAGTTTTTCTTAATGTTATATAAATGTATTTTTAGAAGTGAAAATCAGTGTTTTTCATCTCAGCACAAATGAATTCTTTTTTTCTACTTCATCATTTTAATAGTTTGAAGGAGGTTTCTTGTAAAAACAATTATTCTACTGACTTCATATGATAGTGTATTATAGTTGTATAATATTAATTATAAAACATTATGATTATATAGTAATTGTTACTTTTACATGTGTCCTTGAAAGTCTTTTGAATAATGACACTTAAGATATGTACCAGAACTTAAGCTGAAAGAAACTAGTTCTTGCTATAGTTTGGCTAGTACAGGGTCATTGCACAGTGGACATGTTTTCTAATAAACACTTGTTCACCATTAGTTTCAACATTTTTCATATTTACAGAAGTACATTATTTGCATAGTTTTATTTCACAACTGAATTTTATATAAATCCAAAGTTTCTTCACACACAGTAGAATCAGAATGCTTTTATTCATGCATCATCTTATTTATTATTCTGTTTTATATATTTCTTCCATTTTGACTATAGCTAAGGTTGTCCAATATGTTTGTATTTATATTTGGTATATATTGCTGTTTATCTATTATTTCTAGTTTATGTACTGCTTCATTTTTCTAAATTTGGAAAAAAATTAAAAATGTAATACTTATCCAGAAAAAGTATAATTTCTTCATTATTTTTATCTTTTTACTAGTGTGCTTCTTTGTCATTATATAGATTTCAAAATTATATTCGACTGTACTGAATATAATTGAGAACTGTATTATTCTCAAACACATCTATGGTTATTTTTATGTGCCATATCAGGGTTTTCTGTTTTCCCAAATATTTGATTTCTTCTATTCTTCTAAATACCCTTTAGATCACATTTTTCAAACCTTTGATGTACGTTTTGTTGAAAGTTCTATTACATTGTTTAATTTTAGCAATGTTATTTCCTTTGAATTTTTGTTGTTTACTTCATTAAGTTTTCCTCTGAATAATGGGAAGTAAGAAGGAAAAGAACTTTCCCACAATGTTTGAAAGTTCAAGAAATTCTGCACTATTCCAAACAGGCTTCTTTCCTGCTTCTATTAGTATTATTGATCGGATATTATATTGCTCTTGATTAATTAGATGGGAACGAATGCCATTATTCTCCACTATTTTTCCTGAATTCATCATCTTGTTTCCAACACCGAAAAACTGGTAATAAAGTCTTTGAGAATGATATAGATCCTGAGCATCACTTTGATGATTATTTTGAACCGATAGCTCCTGAATTCCAAGGAAAAGAAGCAATCAGGTACTCACGTTAATAGTTATACTAATATGTGATTGCAAAGCTAAAGAATTGTTAACCCTCAGCAAGAAGATGAGCCTGAGGCAGAATATTGAAGCAGAAGGAATTCATCTTTGTCAGCATCACTGAATTGTTCCACTGCCATCATCACCGATTTCTCCGAAGTATACCAGAAAGGAAAATTTCCTTTGACTACCAGCAGGCAACATTACCTGTCACTTTCTATCTTATCTGCTTCCTTGTTTCTGTCTTCTGTGCCCACCACTCTTTTAGATGTGCTATTTCCATTATCTGAACTCTGTCTTCTGTCATTTCATCCAGCTTTTGTTGTACGGTAGATGAAGTAATTTGGAAGGATTCTTGCATCCTAACACCATTCTTATCTCTCATTTGATGTGTAATTTTGAAAAACGAGTAGTTTTCTCTGAGGCTCAGTATTTTATATGAAATAAAATAAGCACTACTTTTTAGCATTGCTGTACAATTTGGTATAGTAACAGAATCCTATGAGGAACACTTAAAATATCTGTTTCAAACTTTCAGTCGTTCCAACTCAGAGGGTACGGGATTGAATGCAAGTATTGCAGATTTTTTGAAATCTTATAGATTTTCTGCTATGTTTGAAAAAAATTTGAAAGAGTACATAGTTAAATATTAACTGCTTTTTTGTATCTTTTTTTTTTTTGTACTGGGAATTGAACTCAAGACCTCACACTTGCCAGGCAGGCGCTGTGCCACTGAGCTATACCCTGGTCCTGTGTGTATTGTATCTTCATACACTATTTACTATGTTCCAGATATGTACTTAATTCTCACAAAAAACTTTCGAAGCATGTACTTTCAGTTTTTCATTTTACAAATGAGAAAAGTGAAATACAAAAAGGTTTGTCCAACGTCACACAACTCATAACTGGGGAACTGAGGTTGACATCCACATAGTCTAGCTACTGAATTCATGCTCTAACATCTGGCTACCATTAAGATAACAGGTGGCAAAGGAAAATGAATATATAAGAAGCTAAACATGATATTCATCTGTAAGACAAAGATAGGCCTAACCTATTTACTTCACCTATCCAGTGACTGTCCTGATTTTCTGTTAAGCTTTCTGAGGGGAAAATAGGCCACATCTGCTACCAGCTAGTATACCAGGTTCATGGAAGATATTTATTCAAATGAGAAAGGCCAAGCAGAAAATGATCTCCAATGCATCAGTTCAAATGTCATCAATCTCTTTACACCACTTTGAGAATACAAAAATATAACTACATTAGTATTAAACATATAATAATATTTAGAAACAGGTTCTGAGGCTCCAGAGCAGTTTAAACCTGCTCTTGGATTACCCAAAATTAGATACAGTTTCTGATCCTGAAATCTGTCTTCTTTCTTCACTGTGACCCTTTCTTGGTAATATCATTCCCCTTCCTCCACCACAAGAGGATGTTGAATTTATCAAAATCAATCCTAATGTGTGACTTCAGTTTGGAAAGGATATAAAAAGTACTAAGGTATCGATTTATTTTTCTCACATAGTCTCTGCTTTTTATGTAAATGAATCATTTCCCTTTCTCTAGTAGTCTTTGAGCTTTATATATCAAGGGGTATATAAGAGAGCTTGCAGAGTTCTAACCAGACTCACAACCTTGGTTCTGTAAAAATATCTAGTTTTCATTCACAGCTGACTCCCTCTCACCCTTAAACCTGCATTCCTGTTCTTCTGTGTGTGTTCTTAAAATAATCTATAGATGGTATGATATTGTGCTTATGTTGCTGCACATTGCTTTTACACTTTGCAATACATTTTTTGAGATCTATTCATAGTGATAAATAATTAATGTACCAATTTTAACTTTTGCATACCACTTTAAGACGTGAATCTACCACCTTATCCTTTTTGACACTGAATAACGTTCTAATGGTTTCCAACTTTTTGCTCTTACACACAGTGCTGCAGTGAACATCCTTTTAAGAATAATCAGGGTAAAATTATGTTAATATGTGCATATATACATTTGTATATGTGCGCATGAAAATGCATGTGTGTGTGCACAAAGGTATGTAGGTGACACATTTGCTCATCCAGCAGGAAAACAAAAACAAAGATCTCTAAGCTTTGTGCAGAATATAACAGATGCTTTGCTGATCCTGGCACACAAAACATGCGGACAACGCTGCAGAAAGAGGTCACTGGGAAGACCATAAGAGGTTGCTTTATGTTGTTCAGAAAAGTCTCGACTTTCCCTCTGAGGCTCAAGAGGAAATCCTGAAGAGTGTAGAGGAGTGAATAAAACTATTTTTAAAATAAAGCCTCCAATTTTCTGTGTGGAACGTGAATTCTAGTGGGAAAACTGGAAATAAGGAAAAGAATTATAGGTAATAGACAAAAGGAGAATTGACAAAAGACTAAATGAAAATTATTATAATCTATATGGGGAGAAAAGTTCTAAGACTAGAACTATTTTTGAGTTTAATTTTATGGGACATCACAATTGAATAGATGATTGATGAGTCTGTGTAAGAATTCAGACAAGAGAGGAATGTACATTACACAAGCTCCACAATGGTAAAGAGATCGGCATAGGAAGTGATGAAATGAGGTCTTGAGGTCTTTCTGAATATTCGCCTTCTCAAATTGGGCCTCACATTAGCATCATCTGAGGAATGTTTTATAGTATTTGAATCTTCAGCCTTCATCCCACATCAATTAATGTAAATCTTCAAGGGTGGTTCTCAGGCATTAGTTTTCTTTGATTTCAATGTTTATTCATGTTTAATAATCACTTATTTAAAAGAGAGAGAGAGAGAGAGAGAGAATCCTAGAATGAGACAGTCCACAGTAGAACACAAAAAGTGGTATATATAGTGAAATAAAAGGATTAAACAAGAGAAAGTCAGCAATTGTGACTCATGACTCAATCCAATAAAGCAAGGATGGAAAAGCATTTGTTTCATTTGGTAATTTGGAAGCAGCTAATGATTTCAGTATGAAGAGATTCACAGGAGTGGTTGGTTCTGAGATCAGAGTGCAAGTAAGGAAGAAGAGAAAGGTAAGGAGGTAGAGAGGATTGATTTATATTTTATTTTGAGACTTTCATAAAGAAAGATGAAAAATTCAATTGTCTCTAAAGCACTGAGTTCAAAAGAAGCTATTAGAATGTTATAGAAAATATAAAGTCTGAAGGTCTGGCTAATGAATAAAACTTGGGAGGAAAAGGGAGATAATGGTTGTTGATTGCATGAATGAGAGAAAGAACTTCAAATGTTCCTAAAACTAGAGAAAAAAAGAACACCTCAGAGTATTTGCTTATTTTCCTAAGCGAAGTATTGATATTTTAATTTTAAATTTCTAGAAAGATGCTTTTATTTTTCTATCTCAGGGGAAATGATTAATTGAATGTAAGTACTTGTTCTTTTAAATAGCCTGATTGTGTCAACATTGCTGAAGTGATTGATTTGTATCTATCACTATAACTAGGCATATTCATGATCTGTGCTATTTTTACCTCTATGTTGACTAAGAAAGTACCCCTATATTATTACAGAATCAGAAATGTTAAAAAGGAGTATAAAGAAAAGTCTGAAAAAGTAGAAGCATTAAAAGGTAAATAAAAACTTTTAATACTTTCATTGACTTTATTGCAAAAAAATGGGAAAAAATTCATTGGGCAAGTTTTGAAACTTCACCAACTCGAAAAGAAAAAAAAAAGAGTGTAAGTAATCTAACTCTACCACCTTGACATTAACCATGATTAGCACTTTGTTGTAAAGTCCTTCTAGAAATTCTATGGATCTACTAATTTTCAGAAATGGAATCATACAACGAAAAATGCTTGTTAAGATGACTCTTCTGTGAACAATGTCTTATATTTTATATTTAGACTATGAAGAAAGAACATCTAGACTAAAAGCCTGATAAACTTAGCTATTCAGGGAATTTACATAGCTTATACACACCAGGATAGGAATTAACTAAAATAAGGTGAATAAAACTGTACAGCAAATTAAATTCACAAGTTAGTGTCCTGTAACAAAATGGTTTATAACTGAATAAACAAACATATTTTGTTGCTAAATATTCTAAGAAATATAGTTTTCTATAATATATTGAATTAAACTTCAAAGTTAGCTACCTATATTTGATAGAGGTCTATTTGTTTTTATTAAGCGTTATTTTAGAGGTATAGAAATAATTTTTATAATATACAGAAATCTTAAAAGCTAAAAAAAAAGGACCACTACTGAGATCTCTTTAACTTTAGTGAAGTTTATTTTAGCATGTGCTAGGCACTCTGCTACGTGATTTATATGAACTTTTTTCATTTGAGTTTATGAAAATTACAATAATGTGTCTCTTACTCTACAGATGATACTGAGGCTTACATTTCACTTTTTTGCTATAATATGGGTCAGTTCAAGGCCAATGTCTCTTTCCTCTGAAAACTGTGCATTTTCTATCTTAAAACAAAAAACATAAAAGTATTAATGTACTTGCTTAATTTTTCCAATGTTGCTTACTGAACAATTCACCATCCTGATGACTATGAAAGGCCATTTTTATTAATCTTTATTTTTATACTGATTTTAAGCTTTTATCCATTTTAGACTTCTATTCTGTCCCACCAGTCCCTATATCCTGCACCAATAACATATTATTTTAATTGTTTTATATATATATAAATTAATATATATTATATATATTAATATATATTATGAAGAACTATGAAGAAAGAGCATCTATTTATATAATATGTATTATATATATCTATATATTTCACCATTGTCAAGGAATAAATAACACATTGTTTAAGTTATAGTTCAAGTGTCATTTTGTCGATTAGAAGAACTTTGAATATTTTGTAAAATACTGAATTGGCTAATGTCTTCTATATTTAGGACCAGCCCTATCTAATGCCTTCCTATTTGTCTTATATTGAAAACAGGCTTTCACTTTGACATATATGAAAGTCAAATCACAGCAATTTTGGGTCATAGTGGAGCTGGAAAATCTTCTTTACTAAATATTCTTAATGGATTATCTGTTCCAACAGAAGGTAAGCAGAAAGAAATTTCTCAAAGGCAGTACATCTGATGATAGAACAAGTTCATAGGTGTGCTTATCTCATTTAAATTGTATGGCTTAAAAGAAATTTTTTAAGTTGTTTCCCAGAACTATATTATCTTAATATACAGTGGTGCTTCAGTTCACAAACTTAATTCATTTCCCGATTCTGGGGGAAATGGCCACATTAGTGTTCACGCAGGGAAGACAACTGTGGATGTGTTCCTCACGCGATGTAGAGTTGATGAACAGAAGCAAAATTTTCGTGAATGCTTCTGTTTGCAAAGAGAATTGTTCATGAACAGAAGTGTTTGTGAATCGAGGTATTACTGTATTTCATTTTCCCCCAATTTTCATGAAAATCACCTTTATTCCATTAAGTGACATTACAAAAGAAATGTACAATACTATAAATATATATTTATGTTAATCAAAATTGGTAGTGAAAAATTATGAACTCATTTTAGATATTTGAGAAATGTATTATTTTGCCAACATCAAATTATATTTAACTTCTACTCTTAGGATCAGTTACTGTCTATGGTAAAAATATCTCTGAAATGCAAGACTTGGAGGAAATCAGAAAGATGATTGGTGTATGTCCTCAATATAACATGCAATTTGATATCCTCACAGTGAAGGAAAACCTCAGTCTCTTTGCTAAAATAAAAGGGATTCGTCCACAGGATGTGGAACAAAAGGTAGATGAGCTGTCTGGATTAACTGAACTGTCGATTGTTTTCCAAGTTAAATCATGATCATAGCATTGTCTTCAGTGACTGATCTGGTCTTTTGTGAGTAAAATTTGGCAAGGAAGTCCTATAAAAGTATATACTGCTTCAGTGGGAAGTTAAAATTGCATAATATGGAATATTTTGTTTTAAGAATCATGCTTTCTCATACAGGTACGACAACTTTTATTGGAATTGGACATGCAAAATATTCAGAATAATCTTGGTAAAGACTTAAGTGAAGGACAGAAAAGAAAGCTGACCTTTGGAATTGCCATTTTAGGAGATCCTCAAGTAAGTAAGATTATGCATACAGAGGAAAACAAATTGAATGTCAGCCTTATCTTTTGCTATTAAAAATGGTAGAATTTTTATTGTGTATCAAAAGAGAATCTGCTATGTTTAAATATAACATATATATAAATAAGCACATAATATAAATAAGCACATTGGTGATAAATAACTAAATATTGATTGATTTGTATTATTTTCCATGGAATCGTGGAAATACTTAATGTAGAAAACACATATATATTGTATATCTTTATCCCCTGTAGGTTTTGCTCTTAGATGAACCAACTGCTGGATTAGATCCCTTTTCAAGACATCGAGTGTGGAGTTTCTTGAAAGAACGTAGAGCAAATCATGTGATCCTCTTCAGTACTCAGTTTGTGGATGAGGCTGATATTCTAGCTGGTAATTGTTGGTTTTAACTCAGTGTCACAGTGAAAAATTGGGAAAGTGTAGATGCAAAGGCTGTTCCTATGGTGAGAGTCCTGCTCTCACTTTCTCAGCGTACCTTAGGTCCATGGCAGTCTAGGGAATAACAAGTCTAATTATCCTATGGAGTTCTTCCCTGGTTGTACTTTTGCTGGGTTGTGATCATTAGTGAAAAATAGTGATTTTTTTCCCCCAGATAAGCCATCAGTTTATTTAAACATCCAAATTTCATTAATCCATATTTGGCTGAAAAATAGCTAGCCATTCTTTAGCATTTATAGTAAAAGATGCACCCTTGTGATCTGTGCTAGTTTTTTTTCCTGCAGAAAGTTTTGGAGGGTGCTGAAAGAGATTGGCATTGATGAGATCAAAATGCAACAATTCTAATGTGTGCTTTAAATTTTAAAATATGTAGTAGACTCAGTTACACTGGATACAATAGTTTTTTTGGAATTCTGAGCTTGAATTTCTCATACATATTTTCTAGAGAAAGAAGAAATAACTCCTAACATTCCTTCTCATTTCTTTCTTTTTACTCAGATAGAAAAGTGATCATGTCCCATGGCAGATTGAAGTGTGCAGGCTCTTCTGTATTTTTGAAGAGAAAATGGGGTCTTGGATATCATTTAAGGTAAAGACTTTAGGAAAAGACAGCATATGTATGTTGTTAATACTGGTATGTCAAAAAGATGGACAATGAAGAAAGAGAACTGGTCTCATGTTTCATCTCTGTTATGCTGGATTTATAAGTGTTTCCCAAACATACTTCCTACTTTCCTGCTTCTTTGTATCTTTGTTATTGTTATTGTATCTTTGTTATCACAGCTTTAAAAACCAAGCCTGTCTCTTCATAGCAGGGCTACTTCATGTACTATTTTTCCAGGTTGCTCTTCTGTGCACCTTAAACTTCTACCTTCTTCTCACTTCACATTTGTCTCAGTTGATTCATCCAACCCCATAGTATATTTTCACAGGGCTCAAAGGCAAATATTTTCACAAATCAGTATCAATAGAGAATCCATTGTTTTCAGAGACAGGTGAGAATTGTGTTTAACAAGAAAATACATGTCCAGGCTAAAAATGATTTTTAAAAAACAAAACCAAACCAAAATCCTATTGCTGCACAGAGCATGGATGTGGGGCAAATTTCTGTATTATCCAATACTTTCTGATAGCTGTAGTAACTATTTTCTTCAAAAGTCTATCCTGTCTGTTCACATCTTCTATGTATTTTTATGCTTGGTATATAGTTTTAATCACAATCAGTTTTTGTATGTTTTCAGTTTTTCTGACTGTATCCATCAGTGCATAAATAAAATTTTCAAACTGTATTATTTTTAGTTACTCGTTGTGTTAGCTTTTTGCCACTGTGACAAAACACCTGAGAAAAATCAGCTTACAGGAGAAAGGATTTGTTGTAGCTTCCCCCTTTCAGAGGTTTTAGTCCATGGCTGCCTGGCTCCATTGTTTGTAAGCCTGTGGTGAAGCAGAACTCCCTAGTGAGGACACAGTGGAGCAAAACTGCTCACGTCCTGGTGGCCAGGAAGCAGAGAAAGACGGAGCAAGGAGCTTGGGGCAAAAGTATGCTGGCACACTCCCAGTCATCTGCTTCTCTAACTAGGGCCTGCCTCAACATTTCCTCCAGCTCTCAATACTCCATTCAGAGTCCATCAATGGATTAACCCACTGATGAAGATAAAGATATCATGATCCAATCATCTTCCAAAGACTCTGCCTCTGAGCACTGCTGCCATGCTGACCAAACATTTGACACATTATCTTTTGGGGGACATTTCTAAGCCTAACCATAATACTTATTTTACTTGTGTCACAAAGCCAGAAGAGTAGTACTCAAAGGCTAACTGTTCTAGTAAAAATAATGGACATGGTGGAGAAAATGCAAATGATTTTTGTCTTTTGTTTTAAATATTAGCGTCTATAAGAATGAAATATGTGATCCAGAGCAAATAACATCCTTCATTAATCAACACATCCCTGATGCTAAATTAAAAACAGAAAACAAAGAAAAGCTTGTGTATACTTTGCCTTTGGAAAGGACAAATAAATTTCCAGGTAACTTGAATATGAATACAGAGAAATGAAATTTGAGATTAAATGTTCATATTGACTTACATTTTCGTTATTTAATAGAGTTGGATTTTGTCTTAGGTTAATTTTTCTAAAAAGCATAATTTGAGAAAAGGATTTGAGTGCATTGAATTTATTCGGTAATTGATCCCTGGTAATCCTATCATCAATGGAGAGAAGAGACAAGGGAGGAAAGAAGCTGGGAAAAATTTTCATTATTTAGCAGGTTATTGCAGTGATTTCAGTATAATGGCACTAAAGGGAAATAAAAGAATCAATAATTGTGTTCAGAGTTCTATCATAAAGGAAGGGGTTACTTACTGTTCTCTATCCATCACTAGTTAATGAATATATTCAGGCACATTAACTTTTAGGTCTTCTCTTTTGTTCTGAGTATGAATTTAAGAAACTTGTAAACCTGTAATTTCAGCATTCTGGGAGGCCGAGGCAAGAGGATTGCAAGTTTGAGTGCAGCCAGCCAGCAAGTTTAGTGACTTAGACTCTGCCTCAACATTAAAAATAAAGAAAGGACTGGAGTTGTAGTTCAGTGTTGCATGCAAAGCTCTTGGGCTGAATCCTCAGCACATAACTCCCCCACCCCACCATACATATATCATATAAAGTTAGAAAAAGAATCAGTAGCGTTACCATGTATAGATGAGTGCAGAAGTGGGGATGGGCACCAAAGTCTCTGCTACAGATTTCTTTTTTATTTTATTTTATTTTATTTTATTTTATTTTATTTTATTTTACTTTATATTACTTTATTTTATTTTAGTTATTTGTACATATACTTATTTTCAGGGAAAAACATAGCCTATTTATTTTACAAAAGTTTTCAGTATGGGTTTCCAGCCTGCTGGGTAACAGTACCAATAGGCTTTGTTTTGATAAGTAATTCTAAAAGTTTGCTAAGTCTTTGTTCACAGTTTACTCTGTGCCCAGTTCTGTCCTTGTGGTTTGATATATATCTACTCATTTAGTGGTCACAGCTGTTTCATGACGTAGGTGCTATAATTTTCCCTATCTTATAAATGACTAAGTGTATTTTAATCTCTTTTATTTTAAACAGCTTCTCATAGTTTAGTTTATTAAAGGTTTGATGCTTTGTAGGCCTAATTTAAATAAGCTTTTTTATAAGATAATTTAATCTCATTGGGCAAAAATTTAAGAATTCAAATTTTAATTCCACTCTCCAAAAAGGCCTCTTTCTCTATACTCATATCACCATGAAGATAGTAGTCTATGCTATCTAACTCTATTTTGGGCTAAGGCCTCATGAGGTATGACTGGCTCAACTTTTTTCCTTTTTTTTGTTAGGGAAAGACATTAAGGAGTTCTGTGTATGCTGGTACCAGCAACTAGAAATATCACTCAGCAGTAGTCTCTGGTGTTGATATGCTATCGTATAGAAACTTCTTTATACAGACTCTAGGTCTCTCCTTGTCTAATGGCATGCTTATATCTGTGCCCATTACAGGGGGGATTCTAGATCTCCTCAATGCATTGTGCAGGCCATACAAAAATATGTTGCTTGGTGCAGCCTCTCCCATTAAATTGAGCTCCTCTCAGTAGCAATGCTGTGTATTCACCCTATCCACGTAGAAAGTGGCGTGTGGGAGTCTTCTCCAAGAAGCTCATATCCTCGTCCATATAACCCCAGGAAAGAGATAACTAGTAAGTGCTTACTGAAAATCCATTATACAAGGGACCCTGTTTCAGGCACAGGAAATACAGTATTTCATACGACATACAAGTCCCTATCCTAATAGAATCTACATTTAACTAAGTGGGAAAGAGTAGAACAAATGAAATAATAATTTTGTATGTAAAATGGTTAACAAAGCCACTTGAATTGGAGCGATGATTGATGTCCAGGTTAGGTTTAGGTTTATGTAAATGCTCATAGAAGGCTGCAGGAGAAAATGGTCAAATGTACTTAAGTAGAGAAAAATGGCATGTCTGGAGGGTAGTGAATGAGGGAGCACAATGTAGAGCAGAGATGGGTAAATTTTTGTGGGGTACATAGAAAATGACTGTTACTGAGACATAAAGGTTTTGGTGCTGCTCTAGGTGCATTGAGAAATCACTGAAAGACAGGAAACGGGGAGTTGATATGATGTGGTTTGTATTTTCATGCT
>RJWT010016101.1:0-20037 GCA_004365215.1 Cuniculus paca | reverse complement strand
TCACTTTAGAGGTCTTGATTATTGTCCCCATTTTATAGAGCAGAAAACTGAGCTTCCATGTATGTAAGCTCCTTGTCAACTGAGCAATCCACTGGTGGTAGTCTGCAACACATACACCCCGGTTTTATCTACAAATCTGTGCACATATATAGATACACACGGAAAATATGGAGCGCTAGTGTTTAGCTGCACTAAACGAGCATAAGTGGGCATTAAACAATACATATCAATTTTCAGTCTGCATGATTCTCCCAGGACAGTTTGTATAGTTCTAACTCATTCTTAATCTCAGCCTAATATGATCTAGCTATATTATTCTCCTATGACCAAGCATGAAAGTTATTTGTATTTTTTTCACCACAATCTGACATTAATTAAACTTTGAATCCTTGCCAATCTAATGAGTATAAAATGGGACTGTGTTTCAATCTGCATTTCCATGAATATAATAAAAGCTGTCTTAGGCAACATCAATCAAAGTGGTAATCAATAATACAGTGAGATAAGTAGTGTAACAGAATATTGTCTATATACATTTAGAATAAGTTATTTTATTTTAAAATACACAGATGTGCATTTCTTCATTCACCTTTCGACACAGGTGAAAAACTTCTCAATGATTATAGGGTTTCACCTGTACTACCTATATTGACCATACCTAATGTGTACCTGAAATTCCCTGTTTCTGTTTTTAAATGAAAAGAGAATGTAAAGACATTGTGAAGTAATCTGAGTGTATAATTTAATTCAATTTAATTCAGCAACAAGCTTTTAGTAACTTGCCTTCATCAAGACTTTCCAAAGCCATTCAATTGAATTTTCACTGAAACAGCTCTTTTCACACTTGTATTTCATTGGTTTGCACATTATTTAACTACATTACGTAAGTACAAAGACACTCGGTCAGTATAAACTGGTTTGGGAACTGACATACCACCTCTTGGAAAACACAAAATTAGCTGTGCAAGCAAAAGCACAGAGGTGTTCCAGAGTTCCCCCTCCATTCAGGCAAGCATGGCTTAGGCCACATTGAGTCTTTGCGGGGGTTTGGGGGGTGTTGCTGCAGAGAGCTGGTGAAGAGTATTTGCACTGGTGATATGGAACATATTTCCATACGCTGAGTTTTCAATATCTTCTACTATGAGCCATCATTTACCTGCTTTCTAATGAATTATGTTTTTCTTAGTTATTTACAAATGTACTTTATAAGTACTAGGTAGTAATTCTTTGTCTTTTATTGATCATAGATATTTTCTCCAGGATCTTGCCCATCTATTATTCTTCAGTTATTTTGTTTTGCAAAAGTATTTAACTTCAATATAATGAGAGTTTTCTTTGTAACTTTTATTTTCTAAATCTTTGTTAAGGAAGACTTCCTTTGCTAAAATGCTAAACATATCCCCACATTAAATATTTTCTTCTAATATTCTACTAATATTGTTATTCTCAGGTTCCAGATGTAGATTTTGGAGTCCAAGTGATAAAGCTAGAAAATATGATTTATGGATGTATCATCTTTTTGACTATCAAAATATAAGTCAATCCTAGAAAGAATTAAAGTCTGAGAGAAGCCAAAGTGAGATACATGGATGTCAAACAATAGTGAAAATCGGAATAATTGTGTATCTTCAAATTGCAAATGCATAAATGACTGACCTATAAATGATTCATCATCAGCTTCAGAAATTCAGCATGATTTCCAGTCATAGGAACTACAGTCAAAGGCCTCAAGTGACTGAAAATCTTAAGCATTTATTAAACAATTACTAGGTGCTATGAACTGTTAGGTGCTACATGTTTAACTTATATGCCAAAAAGTAAGATTTTTAGCATCATGAGCTAACTGTTTAAGAAAGGAATGTTTATGAAGTAAATTATTCACATTTGTTACAAAATGATTGTAGTGAGTCTTATAAAGGAAAGTATAAATGTAATCAGAGAGAACAAAGGAGAACAAACAATTGATGAGATCTGGAAAAACAACTAGTTGCAGTCTCAAAACCAAGTAAGAGTAAACCAGGTGAAAATTAAAGGGTAGAGTATGAAGGAAGAAAGCAGGTTCCAGGTTGGGCTCTGACTGTGCAACTCTGGACCTTAGAAAAACCAAAGGATCACCAGTGTGGAGGGATATTGTGAGCAGAGAGCAGTGGCAAGGGATAAACCAAAACCTCACATGAACACAGACAATACAGGATGGGTCTTGAAGTGGGTCTCAGTGTCCTAGGATGCAAACTTTGACTGCCGTTTCTTTAGGCTCTCTCATGTACTCAAAGTAGTCAACTCAATCCAAATGTATACCTGCAGGTCCAACTATGCTAACTCATTTATTTAAGCAATAAGAACATATTGAATATGTGATGTCTCCAGCTACTAAACTCCACACCATCCTTTCTACCATTCTACTAGAAGTTTCTACATGGATGTTCTAGAAGTTCCTAAAGCTTAGCTTGCTGAAAGTCAACCCCGACTTTCACACTGTACCTTGAATTGTGTTCACTGAGGTCACAAACCTTCCGTCTCCTAAGAGAAAGTGAGCTCATAACGGTGGGATCTATGTCTCATGTGCTTTCGTGCCCCCCCAATTCTTAGCATAAAAATCTGGAAGTCGCCGGTGTTTTATGTATTCATTACATTGTATCATGGCTTTCTAGTGTACCACATTATGACTTTTAAGGGTGGACAAAAATGAGCAATGAATGAATAAGCATGTTGTATTTTCATCAAGCACAACCTTCCTACTGATTTCACCATTTCACTGAGGTCATTCATGACTTACTTTCATTGCCACAAACCTATCATTTCTGCTGGTGGTCCAGATAATGGTATGACCATTATCTCTTAATGTCTATGCCTTCTTTTAATATCTAATAAGCTGCCAAATTTTACTGCTTTGACTTCTGAAGCTTTACCCAAGCCTTTTCTATTTTCCCTGCCATCATCTTGGTTCAGGCCCACTGCCTCTTACTAAAACTATTATGACAAGAGTTCTGTCTTGGTTCCTCATGCCAATATATATTACACCTGCTGCTGCCATAGAAACTTCCCTGAGTTACAATCTCATCCTGCCGATGCTTGGCCTAAAGACATAGGAATCTTCCCTTTCATCTACTGCATTAATTTCAGACTTCTCTTCTGGACCTTAAGGCTCTATACATTACCCTATGTACATTCTGATTGCGCTCTTTCACTGATTCCCTACTAATATCTTCTTCTTCCCCCGTCACTCCCCAGGCAAATGGGAGTATTTGTTTTATGCTTTCTATCTGTTACTTCTGCCTGGGGTATTTGTGGTCATTTCATACTTGAAGGGCATCATACATGCCAGCTAATTCATAAAGTATGTCCTGTTTAAGAGATGTGATCTCCATCTCCTACAGTATCACTACTTCTTTCTTGAAAGTCAATCTTAGGCTGCTTTATTTATAGTCATTTGGTACTATCTCTGTTGACAGTAAGCATGTTAAAGTGAGGGTGAGTAGTTTCTTATTTTTATGTTTCTCTGAAGAATGTAGTACAGTATCTTGCATGCAAGACATAGTCAATGAATATTTGCTGAATTGAATTGTTTTCTCAACCTTATTATAAGTTTCTCAAGAAGTGTAAGTTTAAGCACCTTGTATCTCTCAATATTTAGTGCATGCTCTTTACATAAAAGGTACTCAGAGAATCCTTTTAAAATCATTTCATGGTTTTAGAGCAAGGTTTTCCAAAATACATGTAATACTGGCATTAACCTAAAGAATTCATTTAGAGATCTCTCTGAATTAACATAAAGGAAAAAGAAACTGATTTTCTATAACATTCTTTATTCTTTCTTTTCATTGACAGACAATGCCTGACTCTCGCAAATGCTGACATTATGTGCTATACTCAAAGTCTTAACCATCTTCTTATGTAACCCTCACACTAGTAGTAAAAGGCACTGCTTTTTCCCCATTTTTATGGGTGGTAGATTTATAGAAGCAAAGTAACTTAATTCTGAAGTGAACAATAGGCAGAGCTGAGATTTGAACCAAGACAGTTTCTACCTCCAACGTCCAAAATCTTCACCATCATGCCATACTGCCTTCATTGAGTATGCTTAACCCCTTAATTTCAACAGTTTAAGAGTAAAAAAATCTTTTCATGTTTTATTTATTTTTTATTTTTTGAGATAGTATCTTGCTATGCAGTTCAGGCTGGCCTTGAACTCAATATGTAGCCCAGGCAGGCCACAAACTTGCAGTGATCTTCCTGCCTCAGCCTCCTGAGTGCTGGGATTACAGGTGTGTACCAACTCGCCCGGCTAACAAATCTTTTTAAAAAACACTCTTGACTTACATCCAAGAATCATTCTTTGAAACATAAAAACTTCTAAACTCGTAGATTGTCTTAAAGACTGTGAAAGTAAAGAAGTGTTAAATCTATCTCATCTACCTTCCAGTGTAAGCTTTAGTTTAGGAGACTATTAGCTTTTTTAAACATGCATAGCCACTAGTTGATTATGCACCCCAAAGGATATAGTAGCTAACAAAGACCATATTCTTACTACGAGATAACTCAAAGTCACTTTTAACTTCAGAAAGCAGCCTGGTAATTTCAAAATCAAAGATAACTGCTTAGTTGTCACTCCCCAAGCAAACCTTTACATAATTGAAAACCATCAGTAGCCTGGCCCCTGACTGGTGAGAGAGTAAAGAAGTAAGAGACATCACAGGTAATACACATGTGAGAATGACCAGAAGTTTTTCCTCTTTTTCAAGTCCCTATTCAGTATCCACCAATGTTAACTCTGACCACAACGTTGACAAAGAATACACTAGCACAGAGTGGACAGATTGCACAATTGAACTAAATTGAAGGAAAAAAGCTGTCTTGGCCCAAAATAGGAAGAAAGCACATTGAGGAAAAAAGTGATGGAAAGTGTTGCTTCCTTTAGGAGTCCTGAGACAGAAACATGTGAAGTAGACATACACAGCACCCATCAGATCCAAGGAGCCAGTATCTGTGCAACCTCCAATGATCATATTATTAAGATAAGATTTATAACTCAAGTTGAAATGATATCAAGCAAGGCCAAATTCTATTTTTTTAGTAAATTAAAACAGACATTTTATCTTCTTAGGTCTTTGATTTATCCAAAAAATCTTTAAAATTACATATGAAATCTGATAATATTAACTTTTACTATTTAACCATAGGTAAAGTTAAGTGTTGTTAAAATATATAACTATAAATATGATGACTGTCACTTAAATTATACTTCAAGAACCAACTCTGGAGTATTTTCATTTTAAAAAATGATCTAAAATATTCAGTAATTGATACTTCAGTATTTTGAATAAAGCAAAAAAAATTAGACTAATATTCACAACAACATCATGGAAAATGATAGCTTAAAATACTTATGAGCACTAGTTAACATTTGCCAAATTCCTCTGTGATACCAAAAATCATTAAAATAAAAACAAAGCACATAAGAGAGACAGGAGAGTTTGAATGAAATGAAAATATTTTATAATATTTTAGACTTCTTAAAAACACATTTACTCAGTCATACAGAAAACAAATAATCAAAGAATACACTATATGCCACATTAACAAAGATCGTTTTCCTCCAATACAACTAAATAAATGCATATTCTCAACAATTTGTAAGTTCTTTTAAGAAATCACCTAATAAGTAAACTAGCTACATATTTCTACAGAGATGATAATGAAGTCTAATGTGTATACTGCTTCATACTTTTAAGTTTCTTAGCTTCCTATTGTACATTATTACATATCACACACTAAGTCAAAACCTACAATACCTTTAACATCGTGAATGCAAAGTACTAACTCTTTAGCTAGAAACCTACCTTGAGCTGGGCATAGTGGCACATGCCTGTAATTCCAGCAGTTGGGAGGCTGAGACTGGAGGATCCTTGTGAGTTCGAGACCATCCTGGGCTACAAAGTGAACTCAAGGCCAGCCTGAACAGCATAGTGAGACCTTGTCTCAAAAAGACAAGGGCTGGGGATCTAGCTCAGTGACCTAAGCGCCTGCCTGGCAAGTGCGGTGCGAGGTCATGAGTTCAATCCCTGGTGCCGCAAAAAAAAAAGAAACCTACCTTGAAAGTATACTATTTTGCTTTAAAAGGCAACTTCCTCAATACTGCATGCCTAGAATAATTAAACTTTTCCATTCATCCTGACCTGGATAAGAGTTAAAAGAGGTGGAAAGGGGAAAACATTCTCAATTTCAATTCTATGACATGCTCCCCTCCAAAAATTTAGGTCTTTTAAAACAGTAATAATTTTACTGCATTTTCCCTGGAGCATTCTCTATCTAGATGAAAGAAAGGCTTATTTAGAAACAAACAGGATACAGGAGCAATGGTGCAGCTTCCAGGCAAGCTATAAATAGTGGCAGCAATTTCAAGAAATCTTATGCCAGTGTGTAAGTTGCTGTTTAAACATACAGTACAGATTTTATTACAATGGTGTCACCAAAATATATTGTTAAATGAGAAATTCAATTCTTACCAAGTTTTCCTGGTTCCTGGCTGCTATTTTCTGCTCCTCTTCGGCCCCATTTTTCATGTATTTGACCTCTTCCACTGGTTTGATCCTATACTCATCTGAGTGCCGGAAAAAGAAAGCACATCTTAAAATTTTCTTCAACAATGGTAGAAAAGTCTCAGTTATAAGAACCGAGCAGCATAATTTGTTAGAACCTTTCCCATAAGGCCTTTGTATGTGGTTCATGTAGAACCGTGAGGCAGAAGCCTAAGCAGACACCTTGGATTCTTCGAGCAGGTGTGCTCCTGTCTGCTGGAAGAAGCTCAGCATCACAGATGGAGCTGATGAAGGTGTCAGTGCCTAGTACCTTCTCAGAGAAAACAAGTCACTCTGTGTCTACAGACTACTTGGAATACAGACACTCAGGAACTCATCACATAATGGCCTAAGTATGTACACATCTTCATTTTTTCTTCTAGAAAAACAAAGTACTGTTTATAACTAAGGAGTTCTACTGACAAACAAACAGGCATAAACAAATGGAAAATGAAAATTTTCTTTTTATACGCCTTATGCTAAATTTGAGCATTGTACAATTACTGCATATATTTATTGCTTATGTACATATATACTTCAATCTCTCTGCAAAGTCACATTCATATTGAGTCACAATACCTACTCATAAAATAAATAAGTATATCCTTAAGGCTGGAGAGTATAGAGTGTCATGCACGGAAACGACCTTTCAGTGGTCAAAGAGAGGACATAAATTCCAGTATCAATGCCCATCATTAGACAAACTCAGGAAATTCACAGCTAAAGCACTTTTCCAAGATAGAGCTTTGGCGATGATGATGACATTTTCTTCAGATCCTGTCAACAGGAAATGACTTGGGCCGACTAAGTTCAAAAATTGGTGTGAAGTTGGGCATGGTGGTGCTTGCCTGTAATCCCAGCACTCTGCTGGCAAGAAGATTGTTGTGAGTTTGAGGCCAGCCTGAGTTACATAGTGAGACTGTCTCAAAAACCAAAATAAAATAAAACAAAAAAAGGCATGGATTTGAGTCATTTTTAATTCAATTTGTGGGGGGAATGCACAAAAGTATGGAATTAGAAACATTCATCAACCAACAATTTCACAATTACCTAGCATATAGTATGGGTCTAACCATGACGGACAGTGCTCTATCACTAAGAAAGTTCATATTCCCTTTTAAGAAGTTGTTATTTTCTTGATAACTATGATTAATTGGGTACAATGACTATATTCTTATAAATCTTCTTGTTTTAGTATATATAATACCACTTTATAACGTAGTTTCAGGTTTCTTCACACTACCCCTTAACACGCTATTCCCAAAGATACTGGTTATAGTAAGTTATCCACATAATTATGCTGTTCAAAAGTTTCTCGAAATTATCATTTTTATGAAGGTAATGCATTTGCATATCTTTGCATAAAGACTCCATGTTCAAAGCTAAGCCAATTATATTTTTCCACCTGATAATTCATAGTAAGCATTAATTCTGCTTTTTTCTAAAAGAAAATTGAGACTGATGTGAGATTACAGTAATAAGTCCTTTAGGAATTTGAAGTCCTAAATATATTAAGTTAATCAATGGATTCTGATCCACAATTACAACATAAAATTTTTCCACAATTCAATTTGGAATGCAGAAGAGAAAAATGAAAGTAAATTAGTATTATCAACACATTTAATTAAGAATTATTTACTCAGAAACAGGAAAGCAATTGTTAGTTAAAAAAGAAAAGACACAAATTATACCTCCAATACAATATACAGGTATAAAAATAAAGATGAAAAATAAAAAATTAAAAGTTGGTTTCCCAACTTCAGTTCAGGACATTAATACTTATAAATTATGGCTCTATGAGATAATTACTAATATTTAATAACTGAACTTAATTGTGATCCTAGTTGCTTCAAAATGAATCTCTGATTATTTAAATGTAAGTAACATACATGTTATCTCTAGTATATATAAGATACATATAAAGTTCCTATGTCATACCTACATGTTACATAGATATATCACAATTCCAGTGGACTCTATGATTTTGTCTACAGGACCCAACCCACACATGAAAAGAATTTAAAAGCACACAATATTTTAGGACCTGAGCAGAATCTTTCTGAAAGCCCCAGATGGGCCTCTGCACCCTCCACAGCAGGAGGTCTCTGCTCTCTAGAGAGCACCTACCCCTGGCTCACCGCCCTCTTCCATCCACCCAGCCGCAGGCCGGTGTAGATGCCCTCAGAGCACCCTGGCAATACTCTGCCTTTATTTTCTTATCCCTCCAGGGAACACAACTGAATTGAAAGTAGTGGACAAACTATTAATATTTTTCTAGTATTTTTCTCCAATGAAATGGAAAAGCTCCTGGCAATGTGACTCTCAAAGCAGCATTATTCCAAACACAGGCTGGCTGGCTTTCTTTCTTTCTTTCTTTCTTTCTTTCTTTCTTTCTTTCTTTTTCTTTTTCTTTTTTCCAATCAAGACAGAATCCCCACCAATTTAGAAAGCAAATAGGTTTTAACATGTCATTAACAACCCCGGCTAGCTGGCCAAGGCAGGCAGTGTTAGAGGAACACAGTCTGACCACATACAAAGGAAGGAAAAACAAACAGCCAAGACTACAAAGCCAGACCTATCATTACTACTTGCACAACACACTGCACAAAACTCATCATGGTATAAAACAAAAAAGCAAGTAAGACCCTCAGACAAGCTGCAATTTGTACAAAGCAAATACTTAAAAACTGTCTGTCAAAGGCTGGTGCCGAGAATGAAGATGTCCATCTGGAGACAGGCACCTCATCAACAAACGTGTCACACATTTCCATGGCGATGCAGCCGGGAACAGCCCTCCTCAACAGGCTTGTGCGAGCGGGAAGGCAGCAGTTTGGGTTATGACAGATTTCCTTACACTGGAGGCACAGTGGGATTAATTTGGAACCTGAGGCCCCCTTTCTCAGAGCCCACACTGGAGGCAAGGAGAGTCCTGGAAGCAAGATAGGGGAGACACACAGCACCCATCTTCCTCTGGCTTCCTCACACCTGTTCACAATTTTTCTTTCCTTCCTGTTGATCTTGTCAGGTGGCTTATTAAAATGCACGTCAGTGACAGTAGGCTGACTCCCAGTGCCCTCAGTGTAAACAGTTGCAGGCAGTGCTAGTCAAAATAGATCTGGGGTAAAAATGATGCCTGAGTAATATTTTTAGCCTTTTATCCTGAGATTACAGCAGAGAGGAGGTGGGATTGGTTGGTGGCTGTCACTAGTCAAAAAAAGACTACATACGAAAGTGGAAAAGCAGATTCAGGTTTTCACCATTTCGGAAAACAACTCTAAGGTCTGTCTTTATCCTAGGGTAGCATCTACAGAGTTCTTCTGCCTCTTTTTCTCCTGTCAACTCTAAGTGTTTACATTCTTCTGCCTTTCTTTCTCTTGCCCCATCTACTGGATACATCTGTTTAATGATGTGGGCACAGGCATCCAGCACCTACCTTTCTCTGTGTCCTTTTAAAGTCAATTCTGTTCATTATAAATGTAACTCTGTAGCAGTACTGGTAGTAGACTCGGAGAGGGTTAACCTCTTCTTTCAGGTTTAATGACTCTCAACCATTTGGAAGGGGAAATTTGGAAAAGTCGAAGATCTACTTGGGACTTAAGCTACTGGTATTTAATAACAATGAGTGAACTTGAGAATAAATAAAAACAACAAAAACTCCAACATCTGAATGGTTGGTACTTCAAAGCGCTTAAGAAAAGATGCTTTTCTAAGTTACTCCCAGGAAATCCATTTAACAGCACTGAGCTGTGTCATTTAGAGTATAACAACCCTGGTGCCAGGTCTTAGAAGAGGTAGTCTTGTGATCCAGGCAGGAGAGAGAAAATGAAAGGAAATATTCCCTTGTATTTTCCTGGGTGGAAGTCTTGCTCTGGGTCAATATTTTAAACAAAGTTTGTCTTTGTGTCAAGTAAGTTCCTCATCTCAAATGGTCCTAAATCTCTATGTAACCACTCCTCAAACCTCCAACGCATCCTTCAGCCTTCCTCCACTCTGCCCTGGCCTGTGCTGTCCAGTCCCACTAAGGCCTATCTCCAACGGCATTTCTCAAATGTTTGTTCCTCAGATTTTCTCTTTTTCTCGATCAACAGATAATGCTTGCTAAATTAGGACTCTGTAAGTGATGCACTTATAAAGGGATACACATAAATGGAGAGAAAAGTTGAGGTTAGGGATAAGAGTGAAACCTGAAAGTCTACAGGTATGCAGGGCAATAAAGTCATCTCTGGACAGGCCAGTCATATCCTCATCTCTAGGCTTTTGGGACCTGCTGAGTTTCCTCGATCCAGTGGGATGTTGTTTTTCATCAAATTTGGAAAATTTTCAGCTAATATCTCTCATCTACTTCTTTCTTCTCTTCCTGTCTCATTTCACACAGCTTGAAAATGGTGGAGCGGAGATGAAAACCCAGTCAATTTGACTTCAGAGCCCACATACTTAACCCATATATCATTGTGCTATGCTTTTAAATTTGTCTCTCCGATTGTCCTAATCACCAAAATACAGTTTTATGTTTCTCATTTTTGTAGCAATACTTCAGTGACTAATACTTGTTGGCCCGAACAGAAGTCTAATTGCAGAGGCATTAAAGGGTAGAGAATAGGGAAGGCTTTGATCTTATCAGCACATCCAAGCCTGCTTCCCTTCTACTCAGTCCTTATCTAGAAAGCATCTGCCTGTGTAATCTGAGTGCCCACCATGTGCTGGGCAACATGGGGAAGTGAATGGAGGAGACCAAGAAGCAGTGCTCAAAGAAAACTAGTTGTTTTGAGGAGGTGCATTCCTCAATGCACACAGACTGACCCCGTATCACTGCTGCAGTTCACTGAGATGATTCTAACTTTGGAACAGTCTCATGCATAAAGTAGACACTCGGTTGGGGAAACTCATACACCATGTCAATTCCCTGAGTCAGGTAGTCTCTTAATGATAATTACAGTCCTCTGACCTTACTTGTAGAAAGTGATTTGGTCAATTCCATTGTAATAACTATGATTAAGTAATCTCCAAGATAACTATAAACTGCTCAATCTTAATGTTTTGAACATTTTAAAAACAAGGCTTTGGCACATTTAATATAAAGTATCCCAGTTCTTTTCAGAATTTGTTTCAAATTAACCTAATAAAAAATAATATAAAGATTAGATCATTTGATTCACGGCTAGTGATCAAAAAATATAAGTTGTTCAGAAGTACCAAGCATGAAAATTATGATTTTTGGATTTTAAACTTGAGGAGATTAGACATGAGAAGTATCTAACCATCTGACTTCTACTAGGAGAAGTATAAAAATTACATCCTCCTTTATGATAACTCAAAATCTAAATACGTTAATGTCATTAAGACAGCGGTTTTCATATACGTTTTGTATTCTTATTCACTAAGGAAAACTAATGCCTCTCTACATTTAAATCAGAGATACAATGCCTTGCGGTGGTGTTTACCATTGCCCAAATAGCCGCTATGGTTTTAATGATGGTATGCACTCCAAAATTCAGACTGAATTTAATTCCCATGGCAGTGATTTTAAGAAGTGGGGTCTTGGAGGGGGGGCAGTAAGTCATGAGGGTTCTGCTCTCATGACTGGGATTGATGCCCTTATAAAAAGGGCTTACAAAATGAGCTCATCCTTCTTCCCCTTCCACCTTGGCCTTCTGCCATGTTAGGGTGCAGCAAGAATACAGGGGTCAAATGCCAGTGCTTCGGTCTTGAACTTCCCAGTCTCTAGAACTATGAGAAATAAATTTCTATTGTTTATAATTTACTCAGTCTAGGCTATTTTGTTAAAGCAATACAAAACAATTAAGATAATGGGGCAAGAACCATTTTAATGCACTCTCAATAATAAACTTTATTATTCTTTCTATAAATACACAATGACCTGAAAGGTACGAAAGGTATCTAATTGCTTTTAGTTTGATTTTCAAAAATTTACTAGTGATGTAACTTTTCCTGTGTGTTGATCGTTCATTTGTACTTCTTTTTTTTGCAAAAATGTCTCTTCATAGCTTTTGCCCTTTATTTTTCCTCTCTCTCGCTCCCCCTCAACCTCACTGGGAATTGAACAAAGGACCTTTGCACTGAGCTATATTCCCAGCCCTTTTTCAGTTTTGATCTTGAGACAGGGTCTTGCTAAGTTACCCAGGCTGTGTCGAAATTTGCAATCCTCTTGCCTCAGCTTCCCAGAGTGCTAGGATTATGAGTGTGCACCACCAAGCCCAGCTCCCTGCCTATTCTTAATAAGGTCCACACCTGGAAGCCCTGGGCACAGGCTAAGACTTTGTCCTTGGTGCTGCCCTCACCATCTCTGCAGCGCTTAGTCTGGCTTCTGGATAGTGTGGTCACCTGACATTCTGAGAGCTTCATCCCTTCTTGTGAGGGGAAGAAACGGGAAGTCCCCTCATTCACAAGAAGGAGAGGGTGAAATCAGGCTTGGGGCCCATGGGATGGATCACAAGGATGAATCCTCTCACTGTAGCACCTTTAATAATTAAGTTGGACCTGCAGGCCTTGTCCTGAATCACTTAATCACCTCAGAGGCTGGACAACACATTTCCTTCATTCATTTGGGGTTCATTATTCAGTGACCAAAGAACTATTACTTGGTCATTAAAGGCCCCAAAACATTCATCTTCTGACAAGTTCTGACAAATGACACAACCAGACCCAGATCCACCCTGGATTCCTTCAGGAAAGTGCTCCGCAGGACAAGGTTTTGTAAGATGAGGAGGCTTAATTTTGGTCCTGAGCAGTAAAAATTCCGTTTAGAAACAGAATGGGAGCTGGGTATGTGCAAGGCCTGGGTTCAATCCCCAGCACTACAAAAACAAAACAAAACAAAACAAAACAAAACAAAACAAAACAAAACAAAACAGAACAGAAACAGAATTTGGGCTGAGGATTCAGGCTGCTGGGGGCAGGGATAAGCCTGAGAGTCACGAAAGTGATTTATCTGAGTCCTTGAGTGCCTGCTGTGTTCTGACTCTCCTAGTGGAGCTGGTTCTTCACCCAGCATGCAACTGTTGGGCTCTTGAAAAGTCTGAGTCAGTTAAGTCTTCTCTGCTATGCTCAGCAGGGATCATGTTCCCCTTGACACCACTCTGGATCAAAGTCTGTCAGGGCGTCTGTCCTTTCCCCGCATTGATTTAATCCTCCTGTCTGCCCCACCAGCCCTGCATTATAACTCCTCGTTCTAGCTGCAGAAAGGCTAGTCCCCACTGGGCTGGTCAGGCAGCAAAGCTGGGTTCAAGCCCAGGTCGCTATGAGTGCAGAGCCAGGCTCTTAACTACCATATCAGTTTTTGGTTTGTTTTTTTTTTAAACCACAAAGCATAGGAAATAGTTTCTGAGATATTATATTCATAACATGGAAATGGATTCAGAGAAGATTTGCACAAATTTTATAAACCACAAAAATATGAATATAAGTTGTAAGTGCATCTAACCTTCATAGATAATATCAGAAAAACTGCCTTTTCAAGACCTTGGAGCCTTAATCAGTGGCAGAATACTATCCTTATGCTTCTCCAGTAGGGGTTCCTAGGGCAACAAAAGTAAATGTTTTAAACTTTTTGTTCAACTGGCAATTTCACTACCATTGCTTCTAACAGAAGAAAACTTCAAGTTTTCTCCAATGTACAGTAATTAATGCAATGACTTTACAAAAGCTCGTTATTTTAACAGGTAATTTTTGTTTTAAAGTCTGCTGCTAAAAAATGAAAAAAAATTAAAAACAATAAAGTCTGCTATTATACAACTGCAACTATGATACACGTTCTTAGTACTAAGACCAAGCAATAAAATCAATCACTGAGGTAAAGAGGTAAGAAGAGGAAAAATGAGTGCTATCATTTACAGAGCCCTTTTAATGTTCTGGGCCCAGTTCTGAACGCCTGACACACAGCATCCCATTAAGGGTCACGACAGCGCCCTGCTAGCGTTTCCATCAGAGAGAAGGAAACTGAAGGACGCAGTACTCTCTTCTCTAGCCGTGCAGGTCTGGAGCAGAGGGACTGGCCAGGCCTTGAACCCAGGCAGACTGACTCAGAGTCCAGGTACTCATTAGACTTTCCATATATGCGGAGTAAAGTGAATTTTTGATTTAAGAAAATCTCTTTGATTTTTGCTTTACAAAACCTGAAGGAATGGTACACCTCACAAGATATATCCTTTCCTAAAAGTTCAGATAAACCTTTCCAGATCAGGCATTTAAAAGACACACACACACACACACACACACACACACACACACACACACAGAGTCACAGCATCCTTTATCTGAAAATCTGAAATTTAAAATGCTCCCGAATTCAAAACTTTAAGTATCAACATGAGGCCACCAGTGGAAAATTCTACACCATGAAACATTGTTTCTCAGTCACAAATTATTAAAAGTATCTCACAAAACTATCCTCAGGCTATGCATAAAACTATCTTCAGATAGGTACAAGGCCTATCTGAAACATAAATGAAACATATTTACATTTGGGTCCCATACCCAAGATATCTTATTATGTATATGCACATATTCTAAAATCAAACCATATATATATATATATATATATATATATATATATATAGTGATCTTTTATGGGCAAATGCTAAAATCAAAATACACACACACATATATATATATAATAAAATGATCTTTTTATGGGGCAAATTACAGAGCAGTAACGAAACATGAAAAGATACTGATAAATATCTCACAGGCACACCTTCATACATAAAACTGATAAAACTCCACCATCATGAGGAGGGCTTGGAAC
This sequence comes from Cuniculus paca, assembly GCA_004365215.1. Classification (NCBI taxonomy): domain Eukaryota; kingdom Metazoa; phylum Chordata; class Mammalia; order Rodentia; family Cuniculidae; genus Cuniculus; species Cuniculus paca. Next base: position 4,695 of record RJWT010016101.1, on the reverse strand, counting down.
ATGAGTTGTTTTTCCAGGACCGGCAATGCATTTTTGCTGATTCATCTGTAGCACTGCCCTCCGAGACCACGGTCATGAATTTACAGGATGGCCGGGTAAGGATTTGAAAATTTCATGATCATTCCTGAAATGCATCCTCTGTTAGTACAATTGCCTTTCCAACATACCTATTTGGACAAAGGTGTGCGCATGTGTGTGTGTGTGTGTGTGTGTGTGTCTAGGAAGAAGCATATTCTTAATGTCCATCTGACTTAATTCCCTTAATTAGGTTCTGACTTAAGTGAATTTCTGGTAAAGAGAAGTCTCCGGGATAATAGCCACGACAGAGAAAGCGGCAGCGTGGAGAGGCCTGGGACCCCTCCCCCAAGCCGCCGCGCAGCACGGCGCAGAGCCGGGCCAGATGGGGGTGCGCTTTTGTGATGCAGATCAGAACGGGGTGAGGAGGTTAGGGAGAGAGCCCAGCTTCGCACCCACGCCGGGAGAGCAGAGCTAATGAGAGAACAGAGCCAGCGAGAAGCTGGAAGCCCCGAGGAGGCTGGGCTGGTGGGGAAGTTGGAAAAGATTAGAGCGCAGAGAGATTTCTGAGGTACTCAAAAGAAAGAAACACAAAAAGCTGCAAGAATGGCAGATTCGTGGAGGAGCAGATTTCACTGTGTTGTGCTGTGGTTCATGAATGAGATGCCTCATTGAGATCCTACAGATTAGTCCGTAAAAATGTAAATAGCTTTTCAATGATGTCTGGTGTTTCTTTCAACTGGTCGCTGGACTGAAGCTGGCTTTCTGGGGTCCTGACTTTACCTGTCAGACTTCAGTGGCAGCAAAATCATTAACAAGAGAAGGATGAAAATGGATGCAGTCATTTTCAGTTCAAGCAATTCCCCGGTATAATAAGCATTGCCATTGAATACTTTAAAATGGAAAAATATACTTTGTGATAAAACAGCAGTTTGTGTACTTATGAGAAACATTCACACCTTGAGTTCACCACAGATCTGAACCAAAGTTGCTAGGACCCTGGTGGCAGCTTGGCCTCCTCTCCTTCCCTGGAACAAGTGTCTTCCCACAAAAACTTCATTCACATGCAACACAAATCATTTCCAGGTGACATGAACGGCCAAGTTATCTTCCCCCCGAGACTACAGTGTGTTCCAGCCGCATGGAGAAGAGCTCTTCAGGAATAATGAGTCTGGGGAAGTGGGAAGCAACTGTTCTGTGATAGCTTAATGGTGAGCAGTGCGGTAAATAAGAACACACTTCCACAGCCCTGTAGGACGGAGTGATTCTATTTTAGTAACACATGCTGCTCAGTTTGTTTGGAGAAGCTGTTCTGAATACTTCTCCTGGGGGAGAGAGGATGAAGATTCATTCATAAGGACACCTGAGCAGTTCAGTTACATTCAAATCAAGGGTGGAGTTGCAATTTTGAGGCAGACTCCATACACAGCCTGGGGACTCACAGCAGATGGCGATGTGATCCTTAGGGATCTTCACTATCCTCTATCTTTGTGTGTATGTGTGAAAGTCAAAGTTTTTACTTTGATTGCTTACTCAGTGTATACATCCATAGAGTGCCAGTTTTTAATGGCAAAAAATTGGTTCCTCTGAAACTCCATAATGCTACAAAGAGCTACTTTTTCCCAGAAGTAGGTAAACAGCCAGAAAGAGAAAGCACAAATTTCTAGTAACATGGCAACTTAAACCACAGAACTCATAGGTCTGCAGCTTTTACACTAAAAATGGTACAAACATTTATTATCTGGTGACAGAGTGAGAAATGGGGAACAAGACACGGACACCCAAAGGAGTGCTATATATACTGTAAGGACAAACAGATCAAATACATTCATGAGGATTTTAAAACATAATTATAGAAAACTGAACCAAATATTTCACTCAAATGCTTTTTAGAGATATGTATATATTCCACAGATATATTTTATACAGATAAATGCTTCGCAAAGATGGGGCCAAAGCTATAGTTATGAAGTATAGTCCACTGTAAAACCATCTATTGAGTTTTCAATTTCTTTAAAGTTAGAGCACTAGTTTTCCAAATATAATTACCTGGCATCTTTTTATGGATATAAATCAAGTAGGCACTATTCGGTGTGTATGAAAGGGTGTGCAGGCCACCATCTATTTGTAAGCTCTTCAATTTTTTTTCAATTTTGAGGCAGGGTCTCACTAAGTTGTTAGGTTGCCCAGGATGGGGTAGAACTCTTGGTCCTCCTGCCTCAGTCTCTCAGAGTGCTGCAAATACAGGCATGTACCACCCTGGTTCTATTCAAATGTAGATTAAGACACTTCCAATGTTCTTAAAGCTGACCTTCCATTCTGCTTCCTCAAAGGGGATGTGAATAGCAAAAAAGAACTTCTGAGGCTTTCAGTGATTTGAATCAGACATTTTCAATCTATAGCAAAGTATGAAAGGCCCACATAGTCCTATACAAACAGGTCAAAGGAGAAGTTGGGGGGGACAGCCACAGGATCTTAGCATATCTTCTCCTCTGCCTTCTTGCTAGAGGAGAGCTACTCTTCTGAGATGATGCCTTCAGTCGAAGGACTGAGTTAGGCAAAACCCCAAAGACTTTCTGGAACAATGCAAACCCCAAAGTTTCCCTTACTTAGTTAACAACTGATGCTACACCGCTAGTACAAAAGGGCCTCGTTTAACCTGAGTGGGTGAACTCAGCTCCCCACTACCCTCACAGGACCTGATGGAGTAGCACTCGAAGTGTGGAGGCCATGGCAGAACATGTATGGTGCGATGTCAGATCAGAAGCACAGACTGTCAGGCTCACTACCTTTTACATCCCCATTGTGTCAGTTTCTTGAAACAGCCAATACTACTCCATGGGGCAACTGCTCCCTTTGGAACAAGTCAACCCATTGCTAATTTCAGCCTTGAAATATTTCCTGTGCTAGGACTTCAGCATCTCTCCTAACTGGGGAGGGCCTAGGAGGAATGCATTTGCATCTCCCGAATGCTCTATGGGTGGCCTGGCCATAGCTTTCTAAGCCTCATTCTAATCACTCTTCTGTTACCTGCTCCCTTTCCTGCCCCTTCCAGTTGGCCACTGGACAGTCTTCATAATCTCATCTTCTAAGATCCATCTTTGGTCAATTTCTCCCCTCCATCTGTGGAAGTGAATCAAATCTCCAAAGATCAGCTTTCCACAAAAAGTCGAATGTATCTAAAAATAAGCTTACACATTTACTACATCATACTACCAGTGATTTTTTTTCTTTTGTACAATTCTCCTGGACACAAAGAGTATCTTTTGCCAAGCACTCTGCAGGCTACAGATGCTTTAAGGCGGTGATGGCAGTAGTGGCAGAGCACAGAAAAATGAGGGAGTAGCTGGGCGTGGTGGTGCACAACTGTAATTCCAGCACTCGTGAGGCTGAGGCAGAAGATCATCGCTAGTTTGAGGTCAGCATGGGCTAACATAGTGAGTTCAAAGCCAGCCTAAACTCATAAATTACACAGTGAGATCTTGTCTCAAAACAAACAAACAAAAAAACAACAGACAGACAGACAGCAAAATGAATGGCATATTGCCCTTCCTTCTTTTTAAAAAAAGGTGATACTGCAAACTGGAAAGGAGATTCACAGTGGGAAATTATCTGGGGGTCTGTTTTGCCTGCACAGAAGGCTATGTTTATCTGTGTATCCATTCTTTCCTCTCATAGGGCATCACTCCTATTAGGGTAAGATGTGGTGAATTACCTGAGGCGAAGAGGATGGTAAGAGGGACCACAGCCCAGAGCAGGTAAGCAACAGAGGACAGTGGATCCTGGAATCCCTTGAGGAACAATATGTGAAGGAATAAGAGACTGTGGGGGAAGAAAAGAGCCATTTGAAGGTAGAAAATAACAATTATGGGAAGGGAGGTAAAAACAGAATCATATTTCTCAGGCACTCTGGCCCTCAATCAATGTGCTAAAAGTCGTGTCTGAAGATCCTTTTCTATCTTCAGATTGAATGAAAGGAAACATAACTGGTTTCTGTAATGCAAGATAGAAACAGAAGTGTGTCCCCAAGAGATTCTGGAGACCAAGAGTGACTCCTCATGGGCCACACCCTGCACCTGTGTACAGCTGAGCCTTGGACACTGAAGTAAGAACATCATGGTTAATACTGCTCTTTATGTCCCAGCTAACATCACACAAATCTGCCTCTAGATGGTTAAAAAAAAAAGTCAAGGGAGAAAATAATGTAGCCATTAACATAGAGTTTTGACCCTACTAATCCTTCATTCCATCTTGATGAAGTCTTTACTTCATCCCACAGTGCTAATCCTGAGACTGCTACTGCTTCAGAACATGAAGACTTCACATCCTACTAATCACAGAGGAGGAGCTTCTGTTGGCACAGACTTTACCTATCACTCCCATCCCTAAGTGAGAAAGCCACAGATTAGATGTGCTCTGACATAGTCCATCCTTAATCATTCTCCAAATAAATCCTGACCCCAGCCCTGCCCACAGTCTACACTGATCCCTTTGGCCCAGGCCCTCATTGTCACTCACCAGGACCATGAACCAGTCTCTAGCTGGTCACTCATTTCCACTCCTGACTCCTGCAGTTTATTCCCTACGCAGCAGCCAGGTAACCTTCTTTTTTAAGTTTTATTGTATTTTTGATCGACACATAATAATCGAACACAATAGGGTACGATGTGATGTGTTGAT